>VXBZ01005659.1:29441-113801 GCA_013399135.1 Heliornis fulica | reverse complement strand
TTAAATGTGTTTTGTGTAGGAAGGTAAAATACCTACTCTTTTTATCAGCATTTAGATCTATATTTAAAGTATGTTCTCAGATTTATTTTAACACACACACACATATATAAATGAAATGTTTTGTATATATTTTGCCAATATTATTTGCATTGATACATCTTATCTTGACATGAAATTGCATGCTTTATTTATTTCAGGAATACCAGGAAGCATATGAGCTGTCTTTCATTGAATTCTGAAATCCTTGTATAATGGCTGATCTACTTTCTTAAACATTTGGTGTGGAGGTAGTGGTTTTATTATTCTTTAGCTGTTTTGCTAAGGAAGCTCCTACAACAAATTTAGCACTTTTAACATCTACTGAATGGAATTACAGCTGGTGCTAATATAAAAGGTTTTTACAGTATTGAAGGAATGTTAAAAAAACCCAAAGACCTGACACTGTTAAAATACATATCTGTATGAAAATTATAGTAGGAATATTTAATCTGTATTCATATATAATTTCAATCAGAGAATTGGCATAAGTGATACTAACAGAAGTACCTTGAACAGAGATTGCTTTGTCTATCATTAAGTATGTCATTCACTCAAATTAGTTTAACCATACAGTTATTTCACTAAAAGTATGTGAATTATCTAAGGCCGAACATTTATAGACAGAAGAAAATGCCTAGAGATGGTTATCAAAAGATCTTAAGCATGGTAAGGGTTGGTGTGGTTAGCCTCAATAGATGGCCAAGGCTTCTCATTGCCCCACAGCAAGATGGACAGAAAATGGAAAGGGCACAAGTGATAGTGGTCCAGTGACAGACGTTCTTTCTTTAGACACCCTGAAATCAAAATTTCTGACACATCTATTTTTCAGCTACATTAATAATGTAACATTGACTGTTTTTAAAATTTATTTAATAGTAGGGACAGAGCCTGAAGTGTGTATGTTAGCAAAATTTCTTCTCCATTGAATGTCTTTGACATTGAGAATAAAGTATATCATGTAGCATAAGTGAAACCCAGCTGTGTTTTGCAAAAAAACCCCATCCAACAAAAAGAAACCAAAACAAAACAGCAGTTGACACAGTAGATATAGCCCAAAACCTAACATCTCCATGAATAAAAATAATTCTTATGATAACATTTTGTAATAAAAAAGAATATATTGATGAATATATGTAGTGCCAAAGATAACATGCTTTCACATAACCCTATTTTGAAGAATAACTGTGAAAAATTAACGGTGCACATGAGAAGACTATTAAAAAGATTGGTGTTTTAGAAAGAGATAATTCTTGGAATAAGGAAAATAAAATCCCTGAGATAGAAACTGAAATATTTTAGAATTCTAATTAATCTATGTAGATCAGCATGGTCAAGAGTCCTGATTAGCAGTAGACTCAAGAAATTTTAGGATCACAGAAAAAAAAAAAAAAGATCTTTGCTAAGTAAGATAGCAGCTCCTCATAGTTGCCATGGGAAACACAGGCAGTCATCAGTATATCCTGTGTTATCACCAGCTAGCTAGAGGACTCCTTTCAGGACCTGAAACTAATGCCTGGTACATTGAGATAGTGCTATTGCAACAGATACGGCTGGTAAAGGCTAAAACCAAGAGGGAATTATTTCCTCTCTCCTCAGCCATCAAGCTGAACAACTGTTTAGGTAGGAAGTGGTTTAGCTGAGAAAGAACAAGTCCATTTTGTCTGTAATTTAGTGTTATATTGGGACAAGAGAGTCTCAGATTCTTGTCTCTGCACACATTGTTTGTGTCTTTCTGCTGCAGGAATATAAAGAAGGATTTATGACCAGAACTCTATGTTGTGCCTTTTACAGGGCTAAGGCAAAATTTTAATTAATCTGATTTTAACGTAAGTGTTCAAAGAACATTTTTATTGTACTGTGAAAACCAATTTAAACAAAGAGGTATAGGCATGTAAAAAACTCCAAACCAATACAGTGTGGTGGTTTGACCCTGGCTGGAGGCCAGACTCCCACCAAAGTTGCTCTATCACTGCCCTCTTAGCTGGACAGGGGAGAAAATACATGTTGAGAGGCTTTGGAGTCGAGATAAGGACAGGGAGAGATCATTCCGCAATTAGTGTCATGGGCAAAACAGACACAACACGGAGGAAAGGCAAGAAAACTCTCTCATTTATTACACTGCACTACACACACACAGAAACCAGAGTCCAATAATGAGAAGTATGAACAGCTCTTTAAGCACCACACCCCGTCCCTCCCTTCTTTGCAGACTTCACTTTATTTTTTTCTCCTGCCCAGGAAGGCACGGGGGAAAGAGGGGGAAATAGGGTCAGTTCTTCATGACTTGTTTTCCCTCTTGGGAGGGTGGGGGGTGGCATTTCTCACACTCTTTCCCTGTGCCAGCATGAGTTCCCACCCATGGGAGACAGTCCTCCCCAATCTTCTCCACGAGTCCTTTCCCACGGAGCTTCATCTCTTCACCAACTGTCCCAATGTGGGTACAGTCAAAAAATCATAGAATGTCTCTTAGTCCCAGACTGCTCCAGCCTTGCCCTTCCATGGAGTCACAAGAGCCCCAGCAAACCTGCTCCAGCATGGGTCTCTATCTATCTCTGGCTCTCCACATGGGCTGCTGGTGCTTCCAGGGATTTGCTCCAATGTAGATCACAGATTCTTCTGTATTCCTCCACCTGCTCTATGGTGGGCTCCTGCCTGGCCCAGGTGCCTCTCCATGGGCAACAAGCAAGGTCTCTTCATCCTCCATGGGCTGCAGGGAGACACCCACTTCCCCATGGTATTCTCCACAGGCCACAGAGAATATTCTCTTAGTACCTCTTACTCCCCCTTTCACTGATCTTGGAGTCTGCAAAGTTTCTTACATTTCACTCCCTTCTCTGGTGGCAAAATGCGGCTGTTTGCATTTTTCTGTCTCTAAAATGAGATTCCCAGAGGCCTGTGACCAGCGCTGATTGGCCCGGATGGCCTTGTCAGCAATGGAGTTTGGGCTTGAAAGCCCAGCTGGGATTTACTGTGTTGGACCTTGGAGAAGCTTCTAGCGGCTCATTGCAGAAGCCATCCCTTTTACACCAGAGACTCTCCCCACAAAACCACAACACACAGACTAGACAAAATTCTTCTAACATTGTTCATTTTGTATACAAAGCACTATAGTGCTTTTATCTTTTCTGATTCTACAGCATGAATAGTGCTACTTGGCAAACAAGTTTTGATTAGGAATTAAATTTAGGTTGAATCTGAAGAAAACTATAAGTGAAAAATTATCATATCTTTTCTAGATTAGTTTGAGAGTAATTGGAAGATTTCTTCACGGTTTCATACTTTAGGTAATTATAAGGGAGAAATCTATCCCAACAAAACTAGGACAGATCATCATTTCCATCTGTGGATGCAATTTTAATTTTCCTTGAATTAAGCTCAGGAGCTTCATGGTAGTTTCTAATTTATGGGCATTTGTGGTTTTGTTTTTTTTTTCTGACTAAGTCTAAGATGATGCATAAATTAGCTTAACACAATTTCTCTTTAGTTTCAATAGTTAAAATACAAAACATGTAAGTTTAAGTGTTATACATAATTGTATCTTTTTTTCTTATAAGTTTTCTTCTTTATAAATAATATTTAAAAACCAAGTCCATACAACAATTTTGCCATTAGTCAATTTATGCATCATGATTAATACCAAACTGGAAAAATAATGAATACAGTATAGGCAGCTTAATATGGACATTCATTTTCTACCCTGTAACTCACTCAAATAACAAAGGTTTTAAATTACACACTTACTATCTGGAAACCATTCAAATACATAAAATAGTCATGTGCTTAGGGGTTTGTATGATTCACATATATTTTATTGACACGTGGGACTCTTCAGTGTGATGTGATCTGTTTTATGTTACATGATTTGTAGAATCAATAACATTACTATTATACAATATAGCAGTCTAAAATGTCTTATTATTTATGTACAGATACTGAAATTATCTGGGTTAAATGACACCATCACAAGGAAAGCAGCAGGATTATTTTTTTCTGAGAAGAACTCCAGTGTGCAATTTTACTAAAGATAGGCCTACCCTTCTGCAGTGAAGAGGCTTTTAAAGTCTTTGGGATAAAAAATATGTAAACATTTTAGATTCCCATTGAAGGGTCTGTCAAAGTCCACTTCAGGTGGACGTGTGATGGTTTGTTTTGCTGGGATCTCGAGGTGTAAAGGACCAGGGAAACCACGCCAAGGAGTTCTGTTTAAATCAAACAATGCAGATTTAGTGCTTCATGTGATGGTAAAGGGAGAAAAGTTAAAGAGAGGAAAGAGGTATAGAAAGGAAAGAGGATAATAGCTCCCATTACATGGTCCAAGGGGCCCCTATGGTCCCAGGTCCAGGTGGGTCCCATTGGTCCTTCAGTCGTTGTGATCCTCAGTGGGGAAAGCTTCAAAGTTCATCACTAAGAAGTCGTCTTTTATGCTGCCCCACCCTCACATACACGTACTATGGTCCCTGGGTGGTCTCTGGTGGTCTTTTGATGAAGGTTTATAGTCTTCTGGGTACAGTTTCTAGTTCATCCTTATCTATGAGGTTCCTTTGTCCTGATGGTCTGGTTAAGCAGCATCTCTCTGTTTAAAGCTGCCCAAGCACACAGTGCTTTCAGGATCCAAACAGTACTTTGTTCCCAGGTAATGTATCCATGGAGACCACACTTTTGCCTGGTTTGGCAAGCTTAGCGCCCTTTGTCTGGGTACAATTCAGTTCCTTGGATCAGTGACTGTGTCTCAGGTGGTCGGGCAGGCTGCTGCAAACCCCTGGCTGCAAATTTGTGACAAGATGTTATCAGAAGTGTTGGGGTACTTTGTTATCAAAGTCTCTGATGACAATGTTGAGACAGTTATGGTTTTTGGTCCAAACCTTACAGGGTCCCAGGAAAGAGGCTGCTGTTACCTTCTCAATTTGTCTTCTTGGTTAGTCCATCCTGTAGTGAAGTTGTCAAGATGTAGGATAAAATAATTTATTATGACAGCAAACTGTGATTATTTTTCCCCTCTTCTTTTTTCTATCTTAAGAAATCAAGTCACAGACTTAATTAGTCCTGCTGACATACGTTAATGAAATGATACAGGAAAAGACTGGAGCCCTCCTAGATGTGGCTCTACTTGACCACCCATAGCTGGCCTTAGTTTTCAATGAGCTGTATAGTATGCAAAGAATTCAAGTCAGAATCAACATTTTTATCACCTAAAACAGATACACCAACAGGCATGGGAATCTGAACTGGGAGAGCAATTCCTAATTCTTCATTAATCAAGTCTTTCAAGAAAGTAAAATAATATGTAAACATTTAATCCGAGGAAACAGATTAAATTAATATACTAGCCTGAATTTATTCCTGAGAAATTAATTTGGGACAATTAAAACTGGCAAGTGGTGGTATAAACTGAGTAATGACACCAGTGTTTCTAGATTTATTAACTCAACTAACCAATCAGCAATGGTTGAATTGTGTCTAAAATTCCTATTTACTGGGTTTGTATAGAGTTCAACAAACTCTTGCAATCAGTTTTTATTTACTCAAGATCAATATTTACAGTTCATTTTTGTGGGTTGTGCTTCTAGCGAAGTTCCTTTGCTGGAATTTTCAAAGCAAGTGAAAGAAAACTATTACAAACATAGAGTTAATTAGTTTATTTTGTAAATGCATAATTTCAGCAGTTCTGATGGCATTCTTCTTACTGGACAACTTTTAGTTTGCGTGGTCATGTATAATAAGGAACCGTTCAGCTGGCTTTAGGCAACAAAATAGGCCTAAAATAAAATAAAATATTACCTTAGTGTAATCATAAATAAGTATCCTCCAAATCCATTTTTATTGGGGAGCCTATCAGACATTTCTGCATGCCAGATAGGATGCCAGCTAATTCCTCTATTTTTTAATTACATCCACATTTTGGCCTAGTGCCTAATCTGAGCTCTTTATGCTCTCTTTTCAGGTTTAGCACATGCCAAACACTGATTGCTTCATAGTCACCTGTGTGTCTACCTTCTACTTCCTCTCAGGTTTTTAGAAGACAGCCTGTATTTCAATGCCATCTGCCAAACCAAGACATATCCACATCTTTAAGCTTGCTGCTTTTGCAGTATTTTGTAGTACTTTTACATGTTTATCATTAAAATTAAATGCATTTATTACCACAGCGTATATTTAGAAATTCTGGAATGAAAAACTATGAGACTGAAGTGGGTGGGGGGGGTGGGGAGGAAATTTTAACCTTTACATTAGCCCTCATGTTCATCTTTCCCACTGATGCTGCTTATGCTCTCAGAGCAGCAACTCAGCTGCTAACTTATGCCTTGATGCTATGACTGCAGTTTAATTACTGAAATATTTGAAAAGAACTTGGGTATCTGAGAAAAACATGTGGAACCTGATTTCTAGGAAACCCTTGTCTTTCTGCACAGGAAGAACTATGATTTAGTTTCTTGTAAATATAACATTAATTTTGATCATTTATCCAGCATTAAATGCACAACAATACCTGCTTGTAATATCAGAAAATAAAAGAAACAGTAAAGAAGAACCTGCTGTTTTCAACTGTGAAATAGTGGAGACTGGAAAAACAGCACATACATTGGACCTCTTTGATCTTTGGAGGACCAAAACAAAAAAGGGCATCTTACATGGCTATTTATGAATTTATAGTTGTGTTTAAAATGCTTCTTTCATGGTGGTTTTGTGTATTTGTTATTATAAATTAAAACCACATAATATCCAGACATATGAATATTTAACAAAGTTCTAAGGAAAAAAAAAAAGTATTTAAAATGACCTGATGTTCTGAGCAATGCAAGAAAACCACAAAGGAAAGAGAGCAATTCTAAGGAAGAACAAAGATCTAAAGTTTAGAAGGGATTCATGTTTCCAAGGGATATTATCTCCTATCATAAGGCTACCTATAAGAAAGATTAATTCAAATTTCTCTGACATTACTCAGTGCAAGGGACAGGGTTGGTAAAATCAAATAATTTTTTTTTCTTCCCTTCACCTACTGAACTTAACAAAAGCAATAATATTTAATTTACAAAGTTCAGTCAAACTCACCTTTGCTATTGGATGGTATTTATAGTCTCTCTCCATGACTCCTGTGCCTGTACAAATGTCACTGATTCCTCAGGGTTGAGAGTGGTTAAGACCAGGCACTACATTTTATTGAAATCCATGCTGGGTAGGAAACAACAGGCTGAATAGCCACAATTTACAATTTCGTTTTCATAACAGCTAAGCCTTCATTAATGTCAGCTTAAGGTGGTGCTATGTCTCGAAACAAGTGTCTCAAAATTGTTCCACACAAAAGCAGTGAGGGCCCATTATATTCTTTTCAAACAGTAGAGTGGCAGAAGTACAGACAGCATCATGGGCCAGTGTCTTCATGGGCCTAAGCTGACATAGCTACACTTAAAAACATAAAACATATATGAGAGCATACAGATGTTCTAATAAATGTTTTTACAAGTCAAAATAACTGGGTTTTTTTCAATAATTTGACAACAGAATTGTTAGGTTTGTTGGTTTTGGTTTGGTTTTTTTTGGTTTTTTTTTTAATATAACATTTTAAAATACCACATTCAGCATTTAAAAGTTAAAGTAATGCAAGATGTTGAAATAGGTATACATGATGTTTCACAGAATCACAGAATCACGGAATGTTAGGAGTTGGAAGGGACCTCGGTAAGATCATCCAGTCCAACCCCCCTGCCCGAGCAGGATCACCTAGAGTAGATCACACAGGAACACGTCCAGATTGGTCTTGAATGTGTCCAGAGAAGGAGACTCCACAACCTCTCTGGGCAGCCTGTTCCAGTGCTCCATCAACCTCACAGTAAGAATCTTTTTCCTTATGTTCACATGGAGCCTCCTATACTCCAGCTTGTTCCAAGAAGCATAAGCCATTGTTATGGTATATTGTGTAGTTCTGAGGTCAAATATGGGCTCCCAGAGTACCTAATGAAAGTTTAATTAAGCTTTAGAAACAAGACTTAGTTTTGATGAAGCTTTAATAAGAATAGAATAGCAGGATACTTTGGAAATAATATGCATATTTTTTTTTAATTTAATATTTTCCTTTATTAAGGGAATATAAGCCACAAGGGCATTGGCAGACAGAAACTTCTCTTCGTTATATCGTGTGAATTTCTTGAGTTCTTTTGGTATCAATTAATATGTGCCATGTTAGTAACAGCTATAAGTAAAGGATGTGATTGCTATGACTGACACCTAATAGAGCACCTAATGGGAGGTCAGATAGGTATGCATTTACCCTTGCAAAGGCACTAAGATGATCTATATTGTTGTTCAGTCACCTGTGAGAGTGAGATCGTTTACATCTTAGGGGTTTTGAAGGAATTCAAAAGTCCATGCTTCCTCTGTACTCAGTAGGAAAAGATAGGCTTTTTCACTGAGAGTTTTCTAAGATTACTCAGAAAGTTAAGTGACAGGAATTCTCCTTTGCATTGGTTATAAAGGAAACACATATGTGTCACTGCTGTATTTTTGTAAAGTAGAAGAATTGAAGTAAATGAATCCACCATCTGTGGTTATTCCTGTTTGTAATAACATTTAAGTTTCACAGGAAAGAAAATTCCAACACTTATTAAAGATGTTTCATCTTAAAAACTTTTAAAAAAGCATTATAACAAAAAGCATTTGTGGCATATTTACACTACCATCTTTTGGGAGTCAGAAAAAGCTTAAATGTTAGACCCTTAATCTGTAATGTTTCTTTTCTTACTCCCTGCCTCTGTTTGATACTTTTCCAAACATACCTTTCAAAGCCCAAGTTTGTTTTAATATGGCTATAAGAATATTTTGATTCAAGGGCAACACTAAAAGGTAGTTACTAATATGATTCCACCAACTTTAGTTTCCTCTAGGGTCTGCAGTTGTCTCCACTCTTCTGGCAGGCTTTCAGACCTGAAGTATAAGCATGCTCTTATGCTGCATCTAAAGGCACACAACATAGACTCAGTTTTGTCCTCTAACATTCTGCTGACCACTTACACCACTGCATGCTATCCTATGTACTCTAAACTACACAGAAAGACAGAAATAAATAAATATACTTGAGATCTGAGGGTCACCAGAAGGGCCTCAGTTGATATCAAGAATCAATTACCTATCTTGGCAAAAAAGAAAATTAAAATAATGGTTTTCAAATTTTCACTCTACCTAATCATGAAACTTGTAAACAGGTGACTGTTCTCTTTGGTGTCTCAAAAAAAAACTTATGAAACACCAAAGAAGCAGAACATGTCATTATTTTAACCTCTTTTCTTCAAGCAGTTAATGAAGTAATAAAGGTAAGATTAGAGTAATACTCTCTGGATTCCAAAATATTAGAGATACAGGGACCTCGACTTTTTAACCAGAAAACCATTTAAATCTATTTTAAAGTCTACAAGGCTTAGCCTGTATGTTTTAGCTCCTGTGTAAAACAGGCATAAATATGTAGTATATTTATATAGAGCAGTGTATGTGTGTGAACACTGTTTACATATGCTCCTTCTAGATAAAATAAAACTGGCAATAGTGAAACCTTAAAACATTTGACAGCAGTCCCCTCCTACATTCTGATATTCACACTTAAAAACAGGTCTGGGAAAAGCTCTGATGGTACATTGCAATTATGGTATCTTGCAATTTCAAGAAAGAACTGGCTGGTAAGAGCTAGAGTTAATTCTGGCTGCATCCATCTTCTCCTTGACGTCCTCCTCATTCCTGCTGTTAAACAGGAAACGAAAAAGCACTAACCAAACCCAAATGCACTCTGGAGACAAAGCCGCTTCTCTATGCCAGCTCAAGCAACTATTCTAACTGTGCAAAGGACTGGTAAGGAGGTTTTTTGAACAGAGTGTGTTTAATGCTTGCCTTGGAGGGAATTTATGAGACATATGTCAGTTTCTGTAAAATTCTCCTCAGTACCTGATGATCCGTGAAAAGGCATGGGAGAAATTTGGTAAGGGAATAGATATATCAAGATCTTATTTAAATTTTTCTCCTTTGTCAGCCTTCCTATGTGGATTTTTGTGATCACGCAAAAAAACACCTCTTTAGACCAGTATTCTCAATGCAGTTCATCCTATATAGTTCTGTCTATGTGCAAAATTGCACTTAGAGAACAGGCTTGCCTGCCCAGAGGGATCTTGATGTCTGTTGAGAAATCTTTCTATTGAACATTTCCCATTGCTGTGCAGGTGCTCGTGCAGTCAGCATGAAGATGCTGCCAAATGAAAAATTTCCTTTAAGACAATTGAAGAACCAGTTCAGATGCGATATAATAATACTCCTTTTCCTTAAAAACAAAAAACAAAACAAAAAAAAAAGGTAGGCAATGGAAGAAGTGCAGCAGCAGTACTACCCTCAAAACAAATTGAATCCAAGCTGGGTATCACCTAAAGACAAAAAATTGTTCTCTGAAGATTTGAAGACAGCTGTACTTGTGACAGATAATAATCACGTTGGAAGAGTGAGTTTCTTCTAGGTCTGAAAATGAACTAAGAGTTTGAGATGGTACCAGAGGCTAGTAGGAATGTATACATGAACAATCAAAATTAACAGCATTTGAGAATTAACAGCATTAAAAGCAATCACACAATCACAGAACAGTTAACTTTGGAAGGGTCATCTGGTCCAGCTGCCCAAACAGGGCCACCTAAAGCCAGTTGCCCAAGGTCATGTCTATATGGCTTATGGATATCTCCAAGGAGGGAAACTCCACAACCTGAGCAACCCGCACTAGTCCTTAATCTTTCACAGTGAAAAAGTGTTTCCTGATGTTCAGAGGGAACTTCACGTGTTTCCATTTGTTCCCATTGCCTTTGGTCTTATCACTGTGCACCACTGAAAAGAAATTGGCTCCATCTGTCATACCAGTACTTTTTAATATCACCAGTGACAGACAGTGTAATCAAGTTCACCCTCAGTAAATCTGAAGATGATACCAGTCTGAGTGCTGCAGTTGCCAAGAAAGTGTTACAAGATGCTATTAAGAAGGACCTTAACAGGCTTGAGAAGTGGGCCCATGTGAACCTCATGAGCTTCTCCAAGGACAGGTGAAAGGTCCTGCACATGGCTAAGCACAACACCAAGTGCAAATACAGGCTGGGGGTTTATGTGATTGAAAGTAGCACTAAAGAGCAGGACTTGGGAGCACTGGTGGGGAAAAAGCTGCACATTAGCTGGCAACATTTCTCAAAGCTCTGAAAGCCAACCATAGCCTGAACTGCATCAAAGGTGCGTGGCCACCAGGTTGAAGGGGGAGTGTATCTCCCTCTGCTCCATTTTCATGAGACAACCCCACCCCTGACCCCCGGAGTACTGAGTTAGGGCCCTCCAGTACAAGCAAGACGTGGAGCTGTTGGTGAGTCCAGAGGAGGCCACAAAGATCATCAGTGGGCTGGTGCACCTCTCCAGTGAAGACAGGCTGAGAGAGTTGGGATCGTTCAGCCTGGGGAAGAGAAGGCTCTGGGGAGACCCAATTACAGCCTAGCAATACTTAAAGGGGTCCTACAGGAAAGTGAGAGAGGGATTTTTTAGCAGGGCCTTTAACGGCAGGACGAGTGATAGTTTTAAACTAAGAGAGGGTAGATTCAGACTAGATATAAGGAAGAAATTTTTTACAGGGAGATTGGTGGATCACTGGGACATGTTCCCCAAAGAGGTGGTGGTTGCTCCATCTCTGGAAACATTCAAGGCCAGTCTGGATGGGGCTCTGGCCAAACTGAAGTAGTTTAAGATACCTGTGCTCACTGAAGAGGGGACTTTGGATTTTATCACCTTAAGAGGTCCCTTCCAAACCAAACCTTTCTATAATTCTATGATCTTCTTTGCACCTTCCCTTCAGTTATTTATATACATTAATGAGATTCCCCTGAGCTGTTAACAGATGAGTGCCACTTCCCTAAATGAAACCCAAGATTATCTCCTTTGAATGGCCTCACTTATCAGCAATTTCAGTTAGTACAAAAAGTTTGTAACCTCATCAAAATGTGATACTCTTATTAGTGGACAAATACAGTTCTCTAGATAGAAGATTAATTTTTCAAATACCCTCTACTACTCACAAAGGCAAAGCAGTAATATGATATTCACAGATGCAGACCAGCTGATTAGCTTATTGCCCTATTAGTTAGAAATGAGATTAAGTTATTATTTTCAAAGTATTGTACTTGCTACTAAGTGGTAGGTCTAGTAAAATACCTTGAGTCCCTAAACACTGCACTGAGACATGTATTCAACCTGACAATCCACAAGGAAAGAGAGAAAATTATGCAAATGATTTCTTCTCCTTCTCTTCTACATTTTGAAACAGTCCATTGCATACATGCCAATAATAATAAAAAATATTTTCAGTATCATTATTTATGGCTTTGTGTCTGTGAGTGCTGCTAAATATATATTGACAAGTGGCAGCTATTCATTTCTAGAATGTATTTTTACATGTTATGTCTTGCATTTAAGTCAGTTTGCAGAGAGCTGTAATGGGGAAACATGTAAATTATTACAACTAATTTTAGAAGTTCTCACTTAGGCAAACTTTCATTACAACCAGCAGGAGTTCTGCCTAATCCCCTGCCCCCAAACTGTGCAACGCCTGACCTTATTTTTCTTTTTGTTTGAAACAGTACTTGTGCAATGATTTTTTTTCCTATTAAATTCAGACATTTTTTTTTCTACTTAAAAAGAAATGAAAAATTGGAACGACAAATCAGACGGGATGTACTCGAAAGTCTAGAGCAGCTGAGAAATATGATGCAAAGCTGTCATTTCCTACCCTTCTACCATTCACATTTCAAGTGATCTGTGAAGTATTGTCAGTATGCTGAGGCAACTGTTCTAAGCAAATGACATTGATTCAGCTTCAAGGATGACATGAAAACATCCAGATGGCATGCATGCTTTATATTATAAACATCAGATAAATTATGACTTAAAAAATTAGAAAGGTGTTCACAGCAACTGTTACAGCAGTAAACAGGAAAAAATAGATTGGTAATGGGTTTTCAAAATAGCGGTATGCACACGCCTTGTGGGTCTGAGAGACAGTGACGTGTAAGCTATAATTAAGATCTGAAATCTAATCAGAGTCAGCTGAAATAATTACTGCCCCTTTCTGAATCTAATATTATTGAAATGAAATAAGATGGAGTTGTGAGATTTTTTGGATCAGCTGTCATGCACATCTCCTGAAGAAAGATCCTGTGTAATGAATGAACAGAAAGTAATTTTGAAAGAAATTCTCTGAGGAGGAATTTTCTTATCATCTACAATTCATGTTAGTAAAAGGGGAGTATTATCTTATGCTACCAACCCATCCAGTAATTACATTCAAAGGACACTGAAGATTTGTCATTCTGTGCAAAAGTCAAAACTCAGAAGTTCATTCACTTGCAAAGTCTGACATTTTGGGGAAAGCAAGGGAAACAATCTAAGCAAAATTGCTCATAGAGCAACTGATGCTTAAGAGTAATGTCCTATGGTAGGGAAAACCCAAAACAACCTTAATGGTAGCGAGGAAGGAAATATTTGTCATAAAACACAAGTTTTGAGGTGTGAGAACTGAAAAGATATAAAAAAGATAATTATATTTCAATGTATATTGGATATCAGTGCAGTACTGGAAGAAAAATAAGTCATATTTTAAATCTAACTTATGTTTATTGAATCCTGCAGCCAGTGACAGTATAACACATGCATTTTGGAACTGAACATCTTCTTAAGGCAAGATTATTCAGACTTAAATGGAACAGTTAAAGTGTTCTTGTGAAAATTTGCTTTTATGTAATTTTTCTTATAATGATGAAGAGCTCTTTGTTTCCAAAGACTACTCAGTAATTAAAGATTAGTTTAAATGCAGAAATAATGATTTATTACAGGAAAAAGAAGAGCTTTTATAGTTAAACTTTCCATCAATCTTGAGAAATAGAAAAAGTTTCCTATTTTTTGATAAATATTTGACTAAGGAGATTACTAGAACTACTTTTATGTACACAGATGATGCTTAAATAAGTTATTTATTTCAACATATGCTGTAGCACTATTTATTATACATAGCATTAGGAAGACAGTTTAAGAACTTTTACTCATTTTGGATAAGCAGATTAGTAGTGAAAACCTAGATGAGATCTTGTATGTCTATATGGAGGGAACATCCTATAAAAGGATGTTCCTTCAGAGAAGTTCTTATCCTTCTGCTTCAATATATAAGAAATACTATGAAGACAAACTCTTTATAGCTCTTGGTAGCAGAAATATTTTAATAACCCTTTTGAGAACAAAACTAGAAAGTGTAGCAGTGCTCAAAACTTGAAAACTGTCTTGTGTGTCCGTCCTGCCCCGTCCCCCCCAATCCTCCCCCACCAAAAGCCTGCAAAATCATATATGCTAGATGTGGATAGCAAAGTTTGGAGCCTCTCAGGTGTAACATTAACTCATTCAAGTGAAATATTTGAAGAAATTAATAATTTTTACATTTTCTTAGTAGTACTACCAGAAATTTTCTGCTCTAGAGATTCAAAACCCCATTATAGTAACTGGCCAGATCAAGCTGTTTTACCAGGAGAAACAGATTTTCTTATCTGTGGCTACATTTACGTATCATAACACTGTAATTAAGGATTATAAATGCATCATTATCTTCAGATGAAGAATGAAGGAATCTGGTGGGTGGAAGGAAACCTACTTTTTTTTCTTTTTCTTTTTACTCAGGGAAATTAAATCATGGTAGTATTCCATAAAAACTGTATGTTCTCTTTGGAAGAATTAATACATACTATTATTCACTATAGCAGGAAAAAGCTATACTGTGATAACAAAACCCAAAATAAATCAATATATTCATAAATAACTGGAAACATTGAGTAGTAATAATTTATTCACTGTAAAGATAACTTTAGTGAATTTCACTGGGTATTTTGTCTACTGAAATTGAAACGGTCCCATGTAAGCTCTGTAGTGAAATTATAATACAATACATGCAATTACCATTTGAGATAAATCATACTAAAGTAATAGTAAAAAAGAAACATGACAATACTAGTGATACTGCTGGCTGCAGCATCTCATTTGCAAATTATTATGCAGTAACTACTCTCAGTAGCACTACTGGAATTCCCAATCCTTTTTTGCTTCAATTCCATGCCCTTTTTTTTTTTTTTTCAGGATTTAACACCTCAACCAACCTACAGGGCTGAAATATGACACATATAAGGCATATATATGCCCTGCTCGGGCAGGGGGTTGGACTAGATGATCTTTCAAGGTCTCTACCAACTTCTAACATTCTGTGGTTCTGTGATATATAAAACTATATCTTAAACCACTATTCAAATCTATTTAACTGTGTTCCATTTAGTGAAAAGGGAAATGCTTTAAGTTATTTGAAAGTTTTCTTTAAAAAAAACAGAATATAGAAAAACATTACAAAATAAATAATAGTCCGAGACAATGTTGGTTTTTTTTTTATTTTTACAATGATTCCCATAACTCCTTCCTGTCCTTTCCTCTCAAGACAGAGTTCTGATGGGAAGTTTGCGATTATGCTTACATTTGTTTTTTATCTAAAGGGATCCTAACAAGACAGGGATTTTTTATTATGGACTGCAGTGATAGGAAAGGTTTTACTATGAAAGAGGTCAGACTTAGATTAGATATCAGGAAGAAATTCTTCCCTGTGAGGGTGGTGATGCCCTGGCACAGGCCTCCCAGAGAAGCTGTGGGTGCCCTCTCCCTGACAGTGTCTAAGGCCAGGTTGGATGGGGCTTTGGGCAACCTGATCTAGTGGAGAGTGTCCCTGCCCATGACAGAGGGATTGGAACTAGGTGATCTTTGAGGTCTCTTTGAACTCAAAGCATTCTGTGATTCTATACTTTTATGATTTTTTGTTAGAATAACTCTCTTCAATTTATGTGTAAAACAGTTCAGTTGAAGCTTCTGAATCTGTTAAATTCAGCTTGAATTATTTTTTTAAATTTTATTTTGATGTTGCATTTTGAGAGTTGCTTTTTGAAATATATAGAACAAAGTAACCTCAACTTCTCAGTCTGTTGTAAGCAAATAACTTCAGGATTAGCCTACAAAACATAGCCAGTGGCTCTATACTGTATATATTAAATTTTCTAATTCAATTAGAAGATGCAAATTCACAAGTGCACTTACTTAGAAATTATACTGCAGTGTATATAAATTTCAGAATGTATATATTGGAAAGTATATATAAGTACAGGAATGAATCTCAGTGTGACAGTGTCTATTGAAGTACAGGGAGATGGGGAGGGCTGTAAACGGAAGAGAATGTGCTTTGAAAAAAATGAAAAAGATGAGAATTCTGGACCTTTTCCTTTGTTTTTTCTTATTTCTCCAAGATGAAAAAGATGAGAATTCTGGAGCTTTTCCTTTGTCTTTTTCTTATTTCTCCAAACAGGGCTGAGTCTTTCATTCATCTAAAAAAAAAAATTAAAAATCTAACACCCCCCCGCCCCATATTTTTTGTAAATATATGGAATTTATTTAGATCCATTTTAACTTTCAGATTTCAGAATTAAAGAACAATTCAATACTTGTGAAGTTTGAACATCACTTGGCTGTGACAATAGACATGGCTCTGAATAGCCATGTTTTCTTTATTTCCCTCAGAATAACCAAAGGAGAGTGATGATAACTTCCCTACTTGTACCACAGAAACTTTGATCAGCATCCAGCAAGTGCTTTTCAGAGTATCTTTAAAACTAGTGCTTTGATACAAGGGAGGAAGAGAGTCTGCAATTCAATTTAGTTTTATGAAGCACACAACATTTAACACAAAGAATTCCAGAACACTTATTAAATAAAACACAGTGCAAAGCTTTTCAGGAATTATTTTTTTTCTTGAAAGAAGGCAACATTTCTTTAATGTTCTTACCATCCATACCCCAAAAATATGGCTCGAGAGGACATTGACTAAAACATAATGGTTTTGATCATAACTTTGAAAATACAATGCTTTCAGATCAGATTTACTTTGAACTCTTCAGTTTTTAGCAACACAAAACCTACAGTGAAATACATATAGACCAGAATAATACCGCTGCATTCCACTTTGGTCAGCAGTCTGAGCAGCGGGATTTGTGCTTCCCTGCCTGCAGCAGACACCTTCAAGTTTCATTACCTTCCTGTGAGCTCCTGTGTAGAATTAATACCTCAAGGATTCAGCTTCGAAAGCCTTAACTGTTCTGGTTAGGCTGTTTCTTTTCTTGCACCATATTTCCTGAGCTGTGATAACCAGAGATTCCTGACCTAGAGCTTCCTTCCTTCCATGTAATCAGCTGTCAGGCTGTTTGATTTAGGACCAGTTGATTGAGGGTATTATATTTTTCCCTCCTTGGTCTGCTACAGCTCATAACTGTTAATCTCCTGGTCTCATTATAAAACCCATCTTTTTTCATGTGCAGCTTTATAGAGTCTGGATGAAACGCATTAACATGATTGCTGTTTTCTGGTAAGCATACATTTAGAAAGACAGGTTAATCCACCATGTTGCAAATGAATACAGGTAATCTCATTTATGTCAGGGGTATAAGGGATTAGAACCCTTTGGATTGTATTATTTTAATTAAAGAGAAACAATCAGTCATACATCATGTTAGATGAAGGCAAACAAATCTCTTAGGTAGTGTCAAACCAGCCAATACATTGTTATGGAAAGGATGAAGTGAAATTTAGTGACTTCAGTATTTTATTCTACATCCGTATTGGTATGATCTAAATATTGCTTAATTTGTTTATGCATATTTCTTTCTCAGACAATAATAATTAAAAACCTTTGAATAATATTTTTTGTAAGATAACTAGAGATGCAGTTCATATATTTCATTCTTGAAGTGCAGTTTGTAATGAAAAAAAAACACATATGCCTTTACATTATTTGAATATCGAAAGAAAAATAAGCTTTATCAGAATTATAGTTTCCCATCTCAGCCGTAATACATTGCTAGCAATTTTCATTGCATTCATTTGGATTAAAATAATCATTAGAACAATAAAGTTCCTAGTGAATTTAATATATTATCATGAATATGGAATGAGTGACTGTATATTTACCTGAAAAAAAAAAAAGTCAGACTAAACTAGACCAGAATATTTCAGCTCTAAGAGACCTACAAAGAACATCTAACCCAACTGCCTGACCACTTCAGCGCTGACCAAAAGTTAAAGCATATTATTAAGGGCATTATCTGATAGCGGTCTTAAACCACTGACAAGGATGAGGCTAGGATCACCTCCCTAGGAAACCTGTTCCAGTGTTTGGCCCCCACCCTTAGTGAATGAAAGCTTCCTACTGTCCAATGTAAACCTCCCCGATGCACCTGTGAACTATTCACAGTGCCTATCACTGGATCCCGGTGAGAAGAGCTAACTGCCTCCCTCTCCAATTTCCCTCCTCATGAAACTGTAGAGAATGAGGTTGCTCCTCAGCCTCCTTTTCTCCAAAACTAGAACAGCCCCAAATCACCAGCCACTCCTCACAGGACATGTCTTCCAGATCTTTCACCGGCTTTCTTGGCCTACTCTTGTCACATTCAAGTACTTTAAATGCATCCAGAGTAGTCCTACTTAAGTGGTGTCATATGTAAGTACCATTTAACTGGTTTGAGGGATATGTTTAAAATTGTTACTTAAAAACTTCTCTCTTAACACTAGCATCTAAGCATATTTAGCAGTTTAGATACATGGAAACAAATCTTTGTGGCATGCTGACGCATTTTAGGGTAAAGACCTTGTTCTGCACTACACCCTTGCTGGATCCTTTTTGTCCTTAAACAGACAAGTTCAGTCAGAACAAGAAATTATGTTAAATTAAAGCATAAACTAGTGAAATCATTTCTTCCTGATCCAGTGAAGAACTTTTTTTTTTTTTTTCCTAAATTCAGCGTGTTTTTTTGGCTTCTGAGTTGTAAACCCCATGCACATTGCTTTCCATGGAGCTTGCTTTCCCCTCTGCAGACAATATAATCATAAGAATTTTCAAGCACTGAGGTGAGAACATCATGGATTTCCCTAGGGACTTTGTTTCTTATTTGAATTTTCTATTATATGTTAGCTTTTTTAAAAAATGAACAAGATCAAGTGGGTGATCTATGTTACACTCTCAAGCTTTTGAAATTAAGGTAACATTTATGTACTTAAATAAGAACAAAAACTTACTACCATTCTACTTCTTTATTCAGATATTGAAATAAGAATTTCTACAGCTCTAGAACTCACAAGAGATGCAGAAATCTGTCCATTCATTTCTCTGTACTTTTGAAATGTTGCATTTAAAAGAAACCCCAACAAAACATTTGGACCCTTTATTTAGAGCCTAACAGGAATAGTGTTATATACTCCCTATGCTATCTGTAGTGCTGCAATTAGCAATATAAATGGTTTCCTAAATTCTGTTGATATCACTACTGTGCTTGTCCTCGTTTATAATTAGTTTTAAGGTTCAGAAAGGAAATAGTTTTCTTTGATGTTTTCACGAGTGGGAAAAAATTATGTGCCTTTTTGTGCATGTCTCAACAGAAAGTAAACAATTTTAATAGCCTGTGGGATTGCTAATTAGAGCTAATTGTGACTTGATTGACCTATCTTGACAGTTAAGTACTTTACAAAACTGGCTTTCTTCAACAAATGAGGATTTGTTTGTATGAGTAACTTGTATGCACTGAACCTCAGAGGAAGAGTTATTTGGCTATGATCCTCTGAATTTGTTAATTTATGTTTCATAACTTCTTATCCACTTATGAAACAATGGTGGAAAACTCAGGCTCATCACTTGTGTATTGAAACATCTCTTTTCTTATTCTGTTGATGTCTACAAAATCAGAAACTAGCATAGTCTCTAGTAAAGCAAGATCTGAATATCATGGATAAGTTTTTCTCTGTGCAAACAGAAAAATAGTCAAAGAGAATGATGAAAACCCCAAATGTAGATGTTCAGTGCAAGTGACTAAGATGAAATTATAGACTTTTACAGATCAACACAAAACCTCTTTGCCATTTCTCCAGATACAGGGTTTTCCCTCAATTTTTTGGGTGTGTTTTTGTTAAAAAATCTTGTCAAGTGCTGAATGTTTTCCATCATATCTGTCTGTGTAATTTTTTTAGCTCATTATGCATAGGTATTAACAAGCAAAAATATTTTCTGTTTCTACAGATGATTACTGTGTAGTTACTATGTTACAGATTTTAAGAACAGAGTGCACAGAATAAACATCATCTAATAAAATGATATACATTTAATCTGCTTTTTTGGATTCTGACATTTGCACAGTACCTCTGTAATTTTCTTTGTAATTGAGAAAGAAGTCTGAATTTGTAGGCTCTGAAAAGTGAACTCTTACAGATTAGCAGCATCCAGATAAGTCAAGATTCTCGTGGAATGGGTAAAATGTCACGATTTGCCAAGAAGTACTCCTTCCACACAGTTAGTATCCATGATATCACAACAGTAATATGGTGTGTATACACTTATTGATTTCAACAACTTCTCTGTCCTTGTGCAACTATCTTGAGCATCAGAGAGACAAAGGATGGATATGAGCCTTTGTATAAAAGCAGAATATAATGAAGGAATATAAAATACTGGATTACTTAATCAACTTCAGAATGCATAATCTTATAACAAATGATCACATGAAGAAATGGTTCATTCCTAATTTTTCACTATGAGTATTCTTTATAGATATATAATTAAATTTATTTATGCATTCTGAATGTTATAAGATTCAGGTATTGCTATTGTTCAAATAATACATTGTAAGGATTGCCTGGCTTTGAGCTCCACAAACAGGTGTCAGTAATGTCTGGCGCACCAGGCGGCTCATGGGTGGTGGTAAAAGTGACTCAGTCTTGGATGGCCTTGAGGCCCCATTTCTGCAGAGATACCTCCTGGGGAGCTGTGCAGAGAGCTCAGACCTGAAGTGCTCTGTAAACTGAGACTGAACAGGGCACTGCTGCATCATTCAAAGACCCGAAACCTGCGTCCAGCCTTGAATTCTTTCAACAAACAATATGCCCTGAGTCCCAGTCAAACCGCTATTCAGCTGCCTAAAGAAAGACAAAGCCAAGCCATTGGGCCACCATTTGGCATCAATGGGCCCAGACAGCGTTAAGATAAGGGAGAACAGTGTCAGGGCCCTGCCCACTGTCCTGTAGATCAAAGAAATAAACCAAATAAACCCCCTCGCATTTGGGCTGAGACGCTTCTCCAGCTCTGTGAGGAGCCCAGAGCCTTCCCCTTGGCCAGGCTGCTGGCTGAGGTAACGCGCTGAGAGGCCTCACCTGGAGAGGGGTGAGTGACCGTGTGAGATGCTTTAAGTTTGTAGTCTCGGGTGACTGACTGACCCACGGGTGGTATTTAGTGCACTGGTGAGCTGTGATAGTGTGTTGGTGAATCTGCTGCAGTTGTAACACTGAATCTTGTGACTTGTCTGCGGGCGGTAATCGTGAGGTTTGTGACTCTGTTTCGAGCCATCCTACGGCATGTGGTGACTGGGCTGTGCTGTCAGTTGTGATAAGGGCAGTCGTACTTCTGAACTGCAGTAGTGCCTTTCTCCATTGTGTCCATAAACCCGCAAGTGACGGATTGAACCTGCACGTTGATTTAAAATATTATTATTAATACTCTTAATAATATTAATGTTATTGTTATTAGCCTGTATTTGAGTGTCTTTCCGTCACGTACATACAACATATGTTTACACAGTGAATACGTGAGTCTGCTTGGACTTGTTGAAATTGAAGTTGTTTATACAATACATACAATACAATCAATACATTAATCTGTTTGGACTTAATTTCTGTGGATGGTGAATGTAAATGAGGGCTTCTCCAAAGAACTCAGACAACAGAAGTAGTGACAACCTAAGCAGATTGCAAAAAAAAAAAAAAAGGATCAGTATATTTTCCAAGTTGCCTACATTAAAACCAAGAAAACCAAATGTTTCAGTCTTGTATAAAGTACCAAAATCCAAATAGCTGTCCTGTGTGGACTTCAGGCAAGAATACAAAGAACAGTAAGAAGTTCTATGTGTCTGGAAAAAGCAGACAAGAATAAAATTTCCTCAGACAATTGAATTTTTTTTTTTTTTTTAACTGAACTTATGCCTTCTGTAAATTATCTTTGGGGTTTAAATCTTAGCCCTGTATGATGGACTAATATAACTCCATCTTTACATCACCTGCCTTGTTTATCTCCTCCCATTCTTCTGTCCTTTCAAATTGCTTCATTCATTTTATCTCCTCCTAAAAGACCTCCTAGTTAAAACTGTATGTAGTAATAAATTTTGTATTAATTTCTCCAGAGGCTACTGGGGAAAGGGCCAGAAGGAGGATCCAGGGTTCTATAGGCCTGTCTGTCTGACCTTGGTGCTGAGGAGGGTAATGGGGTGAATCATTTTAAGTGCCATCATGTGCCATGTACAGGACAACTGGGGATGAGGCCCAATGTCCTGGTTTCAGCTAGGACACAGATAACCAGGATACCCAGTCAGCATGAGTTTATGAAAGGCAGGTACTGCTTGACTAACCTGATTTCCTTCTATGACAAGGTAACCTGCTAGATGAGAGGAAGACTGTGGATGTTGTCTACCTGGGCCTCAGTCAAGCCTTTGTCACTGTTGCCTACAGTATTCTCCTGGAGAAACTGGTTGCTCATAGCTCAAATGTATGCTTTTCTGGGTAAAAAAGTGGCTTAATTGCCTGTTCCAAAGAGTTGTGGGCTATGGAGTTAAATCCAGCTGGTAACAGGTTACAAGTGGTGTTCTCCAGGGCTCAGTACCAGGGGCCAGTTCTCTAATATCTATGTCAGTGATCTGGATGAGGGGATTGAGTCCACCTTCAGGAAGTTTGCAGTTGAAATCAAGTTGGATGGGAGTGTTGATCTGCTTGGGGGTGGTAGGAAGGCTCAACAGAGGGATCAGGGCAGGCTGGATCAGTAGGCTGAGGACAGTTGTATGAGGTTAAACAAGACTCAGCACTGTGTCCTGCACTTGGGTCACAACAACTCCATGTAACACAAGCTTGGGGAAGAGTGGCTGAAAAGCTGCCTGATGGAAAAGAACCTGGGAGTGTTCTTTGATGGTGGCTGAATATGAGCCAGCAGTATGTCCAGGTGGCCAAGAAGGCCAACAGCATCCTGACAGTGATGATCAGTGGAGCTGAGTCTGGATGGACATGTGTGACTAGCGGTGTTCCCCAAGGGTCGGCGTTGGGTCTGGTCTTGTTTAACATCTTTGTCGACAACTTTGATGAGGGCACAGTGTCCACCCTCAGCAAGTAGCCGATGATCCAAAGCTGGGAGGAGTGGCGGACACGCAGGAATGCTGTGCTGCCATTCAGCGAGACCTGGACAGGCTGGAGAGCTGGGCAGTGAGGAACCAGGTGAGGGTCAATAAAAACAAGTGTAGGGTCTTGCACCTGGGAAGGAACAACTGCAGGTATCAGTACAGGCTGACGGGAGACCTGCTGGAGAGGAGCTCTGTGGAGAAGGACCTCAGGGTCCTGGTGGATGACAGGTTGTCCGTGAGCCAGCAGTGTGCCCTGGTGGCACACTGGGTCTTTTCATCTGCGCTTTTCCAGGAAGTGTGCATCTCTATGTAACCTAAAGTAGAGGATAAATTGTAGAAAGATCTTTGAAGTAATTTTATATAAATTATAAAATTATTACATTGTCTTAATATGGGCTTACAGAAATCAGAAACTGAAACGTAGTGAACTGGGTAAGGTTTGTTGAAACAAACTGTGACCTGTGGCATTCTTGTCAATTAGGTAAAATTTTACAATTCCCTCTTATGTGATGAGTGAGTCAAAAGCAGAATATGTTTCCAGATTTTAGGCAATTGCCAGTTTGAAAAACAGCCAAAAAAGAGCTTGTTCACACTTTTCTGTATCTGATGGTGCTGCACAGTTCTGGTTTTTCCCCAATGACTGAAAAAGCTCACTTGTATATGTCATTATTAGTAAATTTTACAAATATGCTATCCCTTCTGCAATGTCATCTATAAGAAATACTGTTTTCCTGTTCTAGGAGAAGAGGAAATATGTGGAAATTTTTTGCATTAGTCCTTCTGCTAGAGTATTTTCACCAGAAAAATTAGCTAAAATTGATAAGAGCTAGTATGTGATCTCATGAATGACTACTGTGTAGCAGACAAACTACAGACTGTTGTTTTGATGCCTTGAGGGGAGAGCAAAAATAAAACTGAAGAACATGACTGGACAAACCTAAAGCCTTAAGAAATTTTAAGAGCTGCTACATAAGCCTAGTAGTCTTAGCAGATCATTGCATTATAACAATGCCAAAATTAAAAAGCTAGATTTGTATTTTGAAAATCTTTTAAGCATTAACACAGTGCAAATAGCTGAAAAACTTTTTTATCACTGCACATACCTGAAAGGAGTGGTGAATTAAAAAGGCCAAATAGTGCAGATATCTTAAGAAAGACCACCCGTTGGCTGCTATACATGTAACACATGCAGTAATACATTCTGAATCATAAAACAATATAGGTGGGAAGTCATCCTCAGAGATCACCTGGTCTAAAACCTCAGTCAAAGCAGAGCCAGTTCAAAGCAGGTTGCTCTGGGTTATGTCCGGTTGAGTTCTCAATAGTTAAGGATAGTGGCATGCTTTATCTTCTGTATCAAGTGAGAACCCTCTGGATATCCCATTAGTGTTCAGCACCTCTTATGGTGAAAAAACATCTCCCTTCCCTATATGTAGTGACAGCTTCAGTGTTCCAACTAATTTCATCTGTCACTGCACACATCTGACAATAATTTGTCCCTGTCCTGCTCTCACCTTCTTTCCCCTCCCCTGTCTTTCCTCCTCCCGTTCAGGTAATTGAAGACAATTAAAAGATGTATGTGATTAGTCTTCCTAAGACTGGCAAGGCTCAGATATCTCAGCCTCACCTCCTCTGTCCTGCTGTACTCAGACAAAGGGCTATGGGCTGATGACAAGTGCAAGAAAAAAAATGTCCAAATCATAATCTTACAATCTGAATTGAATTGTTGGGCTGTTACATGCACAAGACTGGCAAGGATTTGGATGTGACAGTCAGGAATTTGCAGATATTCTGTGCAAAGCTTTGCAGCACCTACAGCAAAATATTTATACCTCAGAAGTCCTAGCAAACTGTCAGAATTTCAGAAGTGTCAGAAAAACTAGCTGAATTACAAAATAGCTTCTATGAGGGGAAAAGAATGTGAATCAAAGACCTTGAATGATACTGAATTGTAAGGCAGGCAGAGATTTATGCCTGAATACACAAGTTGACTGAAGCAAAGTTTCAGGCTCCAGGGTAAATCCAAAATTAGAATTCCTGAAATTTCTGAACAGCCTGGATAAATGACAAGAATACTGCATGGCCAAGCATGTGAAAACTTTCTCTTTTCACTGTGGGATTTTGCCAAAATTAATTTCCTCTATTCTCGTTGTCAAGTATCAGTTCCGTGATCTGGTCCATAAAATCCTAACGGTTGATTAACCCGTGGGCATGCACACCACCTGAGTATTGCAAAGCCTGCTGGGGATGTGCACATCTATGTCAACATTTGAAAGCTTAACAGGAGGGAGGTACTCTAAAAAATGTTTCAGGATAGCTTTCTCATGAGTTATTTGTTCCCATCACATTCATTCTTCATTTCATGTGATTCATATATTTGCTCTGTTCAATTTCATACTTACCTGAGGTTTTTCAAGCATCATGGAAGTACTGGGAAGTTTGGGAACCATCTGGGTTCATGTTAGGAGCCACAGCAGTAGTACAATTTAAATGAATGATGGACTTGATTTCAAGGGTTTGGACTCTATAGTTTCAACACAGGAGAACAGAAACTTTTTATTTTTCTTTTTTCCTGTTCTATTACTCATATAATACAAAATACAGTGCTTTTTCTGTTCACTACCTCTACATTTTCAGAAGTTTAAATACTTACATGTATTTACATATACAAAATGGAGTCTGAATTTGACCATTAGGCCTGGCAGGTACAGACCTTTAAAAAACAGAAGTATTCTAATCATGAAGGCTCAGATATAGATTTTAGGTAAATAGAGCCTTTAAGAGCAAGATTAGTAACACAAATATATGCAGCAAATATCCACAAAATAAGTTAAATTATTTTTCCATCAGTGGTAATTTGCATTAATATATTTTTGATAGTGCTTCTCTGACCATATTAATCAATTCTTTATACTCTCACTTATCTTGCATATATTTATAAATGGATGGACATACTGTACACTTCAAAACATGCTGAAATTGTATTTAGAATGGGGCATGAGGAAAATAATGCATGGAAGGAAGGCTGAAACAGTAAGCTTCTACTTTCCAACTGTTACAGAGGACCGTATACAGAGCAGTCAAAGTGGGGGTATTTACATTTACATGTTCACTGTTTATTTGTTTGTATATATGTGGGAAAAACATTGATATATCTGAACTTGCATAGAGAAATGCACATATATTGTGGATAATATGACACAACACCTTTTTTACTGCTATGAAAAGAATAGCATTAAAGCTTTTATGTAAAGAGTTGTTAAGGCATTTTAAGTAAAACTGAAAGCTAATTTCAAAAAGCTATTTGTAGAAAGAATGTTCTGTCCTGTGGGTTGTGTGTCAAGAAGCAGAAGCAATCTCAGTTGAATTTTCTATTGCTTTTATTCCTGTTGCCTTGACATCCTATATTAGCTGTTTATAGTATTATATATGCCCCCATGATAGATGAAGGGGCATTCTGGGAGGATTATTTTCTTTAAATAAATAATAATAATAAAAAAAAAGATTTTAAAAAAAGGAGAAAAGCCCATTTGCTTTTATTTCCAATAAAAATGAAAACTGGTAAAGGAACTACAGCACTGTTTACTTGATGTTGCTAGAACTTTTAAGGATAGCTGTTTAAGGAAGTATGAAAAGAGGAAAGAAAGGAGGGAGGAAAGGGGAAGGAAGGGAACAAGGAAGAAGAGGGTGAGAAATTATATTGCTAATCACAATGGATTTTTTCATTACTGATTAATAAATGGTATTAAATCAAATTAAATTGAAAATAATTTTGGTTTATGGAAAGAAAATAAAAGTTAATTACCAAAGCTATTAATCATCTTTTTGTACATAATTCCTCACTATGCTAACAAAAATGTCTTTTTTTTTTTTTCAGGGACTATACATTTTCCAACACATTATAAAAAATAAAACGTGATAAACTAAAGTTTCGAGGATGATCAAATGGGCTTTAAGAATGTCAATCTTAACAACTCATTAAATGCTAGAGTATGCTCATGTATTAAAACTTGTTAGAAGAGGTAAGGACTATATATACAGCAATATCTAAACCACGTTCTACTAATTTCATGAGGACTATCTGGATAGCTATTTGATATTGATTGCAGAAGTGGCAAAATCTAGTTTACAGGTATTAGACAATCTCAGTATAGAGTCTTTATAAATGTCTGTATTCCCTGGAAATTCAGGGAATATAAATTGCCTGGTCTCTTTAGCTTGGAGAAGAGGAGACTGAGGGGTGACCTCATTAATGTTTATAAATAAGTTAAGGGTGAGTGTCAGGAGGATGGATCAAGGTTCTTCTCAGTGATGGCCAGTGATAGAACAAGGGGCAATGGGTCCAAGCTGGAGGATAGGAAGTTCCATCTGAGTATAAAGAAGAATTTTTTCACAGTGAGGGTGACAGATCACTGGAACAGGCTGCCCAGAGAGTTTGTGGAGTCTCTTTCTCTGGAGACATTCAAGACCAATTTGGATGCCTACCTTGTGATTTAATCTAGTTGATCCTGCTTGGGTGGCGTGTGTGTGTGTGCGCGTGCACGAGTGCGCGTGTGTGTACTAGATGATCTTTTGAGGTCCTTTCCAACTCTTAACATTCTGTGATTCTGTGAAATATGAATTCCACATCCACAACCTAATAATCATATACCTATGTAAGTCCCTTTATTGGGATTTAACTGAGGAAATGTCAATGAATTTAGATCAATTCTGAGCAGCAGGGTTATGGAACTTCCTTTCTTTCTCAGGTCCTGAATATCAATTTAAAACCAAAAAAGATGATCTCTGTCACTTACCTATGATATCACGTATCAGTGTAAATAATCAGCATCTTGTAAGTCATATCAATTTTCATGATCAATAACAATTATTCTTCTGAATTCTTTCTTGCAAGTCACACTACTGTGATTAGTAATGATCTAAGTGAAATATTAGACTACTAATACAGAATCCCAAACGACCATAAAAATATGGAGAAAAAAAAAAGTACTTGACTCAAATACTGTTGTGACTTTAAAAAATAATCTCATCTAGCTTCCTGAACGACAAGTAGCATCCCTAAAGTGCTCACATTTTGACAGTATGGGTTTTTATACCTTTACAAGATGCTTTTATTTTGAAAGAATGAAAATTGACAGTGCAATTTAGGGTAAGTATTAAGTGATATTTCACATATTTATTCTCCAATGAAGACTTGCTTGGCAGTTCCTAATAATCATTACTTGTGCTGAAAAAAAATGAAAACATTAGACACTGGACCTTAGTTTTTTTAAACAAATATAAATGGACTGTAGGGAATCAATTCAGTTACCTAAACATTGGTATCTAAAAGAATTTATGATAAGCTAAACTTTCTTGATTGCCACCTGCCAGATTCAGAAATGTTCAGGTCTTGCTTTATATGTTTGCCATACACCTGGGGCATGGGAAATAAAATTGAGCATCTGTGTTTAGGCAAATTATCCCTAGATTTTGAAAAATCCATACTTCCTTAGGCACTTGGAACAGGATTTGCTCTCTCACTAGTTATACCAGTTTGCTCACTTTTCTAAGCTAGACTTCTTCCACATGAGAGAAGCAGTTCCAGACAATCACTGAGAGAGGTGCAATGAATTGCTCACTAGAGATGCCAGAATCTCTCCATTGTTTATATCCATTACCCAAACATCTGGTTTAGAACGTGTGCAGGTCTGAACTCCTATTTTTACATGTCTGCATACACATTTGGAATTTCATTAATCCACGGGATTTCCAGTCATTAGAGCTTTAGTGTGTTGTCCACCTTTACAACCTACTGTGTAAAGATGTGTCAGGTGTGCTGTGGCGTTTATTTCAGGCCTTTGCAAAATCCTAAATCACATATAAATCTTATTCAAGTTTAAGAATTTCTACAGTCCAGAATTTCTTACTTAAGATCAATACTACTCTAGTTAGTAATTCACATTTACTTCTGTGAGATGTCAAGATTCAACTCAATGTGAACATGCATATAAAATTATTATTGATTCTCAGGTAGAACTATTAAGACAATTAAGTTCAGTGATTATGGCTTCTTTCATTGCAGAGTTGGTTATGAAATTAATAGAAGTGCTTTCAATACTGATATAAATAACCATCCACATTTATAAATATAATTTATTCATACATATGTATTGAAGTATCTGTCTTTAAACCTCTACAGTAGAATGCAACTCGTTTAGATTAGATATTTATCAGCTGACCACTCCAGGCTTCTCTTTAGACTCAAGGGAAAGAAATAATCACTTACAGGGAATAAGTCTCACTATCTATTTTAGACACCTAAAATTTTTATGAAAGGGGAAGCATTTGCTGCTCTCCATTGCTCTCTATTGACTATTCAGAAAGTCTATTTAAGCAAGTCTACGCTAAAAATTCAGATGTAGAATTCTACTTTATATTTTCCTCATCAGCTATATTTCAGTTGATAAGTCCCATCCTAGTAATAATTTTAGGGTAATTTTTTTATGTAATACATTGGTCATATAAAAAAAAAACCCAAACAAACAAATGTTGGGAGGTCCGACAACATCCTGGCTTGTATCAGAAATTGTTTGGCTAGCAAGAGTAGGAAACTGATCATCCTCAGTAGGGAACTGATCTTACACAGGACATGGGAAGCTACGTATTGAGTGCTGCATTCAGTTATGGGTACCTCACTACCAGAAATACTGAGGTGCTGAAGAAGGGCACAGGGATACTAAAATGAGCTTGGGGTTTTTGGGTTGGTTTAGTTGGTTGAGGTTCTGGGAAAGGGTTCCAAAGAAGGGCAACAGCACTGCTGGAGGGTCTTAGGAGAACAGGTCATGTGAGGAGCAGCTGAGGGACCTGCAGTTCTTTATTCTGTAGAAGAGGAGGCTGAGAGCAGACCTTATTGCTCTCTACAGCTACCAGAAGGGAGGTGGTTAGCAAGATGTTGGTCTCGTTACCCAGAAAACAATAAAACAAGAAGAATTGGCCTCAAATTAAGCCGGAAGAAGTTTAAATGGGATATTCAGAAGAATTTCTTCACTGAAAGGGTTCTTAAACATGGTAACAGGCTGCCCAGGGTAGTTGTGGATTCACTACCACTGGAGGTATTTAAGATGCAAGTAGATATGACATTTAGGGACATGGTTTAGTGGTGGACTTGGCAGTATTAGGTTGCTAGTTGGACTTTATGACCTTAAAGGCCTTTTCCAACTAAAAGCATTCTATGATTCTAAAAGGAGCACAATATTTTTCATTAAATATCTGCTTCAATACTGAATTCCATTAATCTCAAGAAAAAGAGAAGTCACTTTTACAGGATTTCAGTCAATCTTGACAAGTGAAATGTAGATTATAAAAGCATTCAGTGTGGATATATATCTCAAATTGGATCAATTTATGTAAGTTCTGTCACTCTTATCACATATTATCTAAACTTTTTGGAGACTATTACCTTTACTGACCCTAGGAAAAAAAATGGTGAACCAATACGGTATATGTATTGTTAAAAGTAATATATTAAATAAGGCCATTTACAGAATTGTGCAATTAATGAAAAGGACAGTTAAGATTTAGATTTTAGGATCCAAGTCACATAAAAGTCACATAATTACTTTGGACTCTATAGATGAACCAATCAAAGTGGTACCAAGTCACAGGGATGGGGAGGGGTACCCCCCAAAAAAAAATCCACCTAAAACCTCTTACCCAGAACCTCAACCAACTAAACCAACCCCCCAAAACCAAGCATGTTTTAGTATCCCTAAAAGCATTGCAGGACACTTCACTGTGAATGATAGAGGCTAAAGCTTTTTCCAAATCAGAAGGATTTTCTTGTGCTTGGAATGCATTATGTTATGAAGTTGTATAGCATGGCATTTGCTACAGTGTGAGAGGATTAGTTAATACAAGTGTTCATGCTGACTTAGTGGATTAAGTATATTTTCTTTCTTGACACTAAAGAATGGTCAAAGGAAGCCTTCTGATGTTCTCCTCTCTTTGAGTGAAACATCTTCATGATGTTTATAACTTAAATGCCCTCAGACTACCTGTACTGCATTGCAGTGAAAATTACTGGAAGTTGCATTGTTTTGAACAAGAAACTATATATAGGAAAGGAATTCTGTGAGATTGTTGCATAAAAATTTTTACTTTTGTCGATGACCAGCTTAGTCAAAAAGTATCTTTGTAAGACATTTAATTGCTTCAGTCTTCCTGGCAAACTTGTTAGTTCATGAGAAAGTCATAAGAGAAATAACTGTCAAATTAAAATCTTAGATATATATATAAAAACATCAAATCAAGAATATATGCACTTCTTTCATTGTTAGTTTTTAGATAAAATATCTAAATTAATTTCCTGTATCATAAAAATAACCTCACTATTTTGGTCATGATATTTTGGTATTAGAGGAAGGATTGCTGACTGCTCTGTTCTATATGTTGTATATGATAAATAGATTAAAAAAAAAAATAGACCCTAGAATTCATCATTAACAATGCATTCCAGTTTTAAAATTTGCCATTGTTTTCTGAAACAGTTATAATTTAAATTATATTTTAAATCTACTTCAGGACAACCACATTTGTAGGCAACTACAGAAAATCAGCCAGTTAGTACATACTATTTGGTTCTACAGAAAGAAAAAGCAGCCCCTGAAGTAATTTTCTGGAAGGTGGTTTGATAGCCTTACATGTCAAACTATTTCATTAATCTAAGTTTCTATATAACATAGGCCAAAAAGTTTTGAACATTGATTCCTGCAATAAAGAAATTGCTTTTCCTGGGTGTATTGACATTCTTTGTCATAATAACTAACTGGCCAGACTACAGAAATGACAAGTGTCATTAGGGATTTGCGAGCAGTTTTATTTAATGCTGAACTTTTATGATGGAAGACAGCTATTTCTCCTATATTTAAAAAAATGATGTGTTTAAGTTTATCTAATTAAAATTGTCAAGTCAATTAGTAAGTTCATTATCATAGAAAGGTTTGGGTTGTAATGGACCTTAGAGATCAGCTAGTTTCCAGCCCTCCTGCCATAGGCAGGGAGACTTTGCATTAGACCAAAGCCCCATCCAACCTGGCATTGATCACTTCCAGGGAAGGGACATTCCTCTGTTCGCTCTCATGACTTTCAATTCTTCAGGTTTTCACTGTTTTCCAAGCATGTTACAGTTGTGATCTTGGTTTTACTTCTATGCCCTAGTGTAATTTTAACCACTATTTTGTAAGCAGGGGCAGGGATGACCTGAAGTATTTTTTAACTACAACCTCATAGCATTTATTGCACTCTTTACCTGACATTTGTGTGCACACCTAGACCTGGATGTGATTTCCTGTTCTCAACTGATAGTGTGTATTTGTGTATCTACAAAAAGATGCAGGGAAGATGGTAATCATGAGTTCTTGCAGGAAGTCCCTTCAATCTGGATACCTAGGGAACTCTAGGATACGAGGATTTTCTAATGCATGCTGCAAAAGGCAATCTAGTTCTTAGTGTTTCCTTAGGTAAGTTTTTCCTTACGCTTTCCTACCATGTTATTGACTTTAACTGCTAAGACTTTTTGTCATTCAAATTCTTCAGGATATGTATCTCAGAAAAGTCTTTCTCACTTTTTGTTTTTGCTCTTCCAAATATCCACAGTCAAGCAATTCTAAACAAATAACCCTTCTTAGAGAATGTTATCTAATGTCATTCCTTTTTAAGCAATTGTCTTGCTACTATAATAATTAAAAATTAATAAAGGAGGATGCACTTACTGCCTCATATTTGATAGTCCTTTATGCTTCTGCTGATGCAATGTATAAGCACTACATTCATTGAAATGGAAAGAAATGTACATATATTTTTTTCTGCCTTCCTGATTATTTTGTAATGCTACAGGAAATATTTTTTTCTTCATTTATCTGGTATCAGCAGGAAATCTAAGCACATTAATGAGTCATTAATGACATTGCAATAACTTGGAGCAGGTGCACTATTAAAATCAATAATTGAAAATATTTATGGACCTCTGGATAGGAATGTATGGGTAATTTTAATAATACTGTCTCATTTGATACAGTAAATATGTAAAATGCCTGGCACTGGTTGTGTAGGAAAGGTGCTAAAAGGTGGAGAGAAGAACAAAGTATTTACTACATGTCTTAGACACTTTCAAAACTTCAGACCTCTTTTTTTTCAAAGTGAAGATACATGGACTTATATTTAGACTCATGGATATGTCTATGCAGTTAAACAAGCTTGAGCATTAATTCCCTAATCATCCACATTGATTGAACATTAATTTGCTTCCTGATTGCTTGGCTAACCACCCCTTCCCAAAATAACTCTTTCAAGACAAAGCCTGAATACATTTGTGGGGAGTCCATGGGCTGCCCTCAAGAGGGGAGGAGAATGAACAACCTTCATCCTCCTCTGTCTTCCAACACTAATGAGCCTTTGCCTATGTAGCTCTTTAAACTGTCCTTCCTCACGATCCTGTCACATCCCGTGACATGGAGCAACATGAGCCCTGAAATTTGAACAGAAATGGCGACGCTTTGGTCTTCCACACAACTGTCACATTTTCTTTTGCATAATTTTAGATGAAAATCACAGAATCACAGAATATTAGGAGCTGGAAGACACCTTGAAAGATCACTAAGGCCAACCCCCCTGCCCAAGCAGGATCATCTAGAGTAGATCACATAGGAACGTGTCCAGATTGGTCTTCAGTGTCTCCAAAGAAGGAGACTCCAGAACTTCTCTGGGCAGCCTGTTCCAGTAATCTGTCACCCTCACAGTGAAAACATTCCTCCTTATATTAAGATGGAACTTTCTATGTTCCAGTTTGAAAGCATTTCCCCTTGTTCTATCACTGCCCGTCACTGAGAAGAGCCTGGATCCATCCTCCTGACACCCTTTACATATTTGTAAACGTTAATGAGGTCACCCCTCAGTCCTCTTCTCCAAGCTGTAGAAACCCAGCTCCCTCAGCCTTTTCTCACTCAAAGAAAATGGCAATGTGTAATTCTAGGAGGATATGACTTGCACCATCAGGAGACTCAGAAACAAGCATGAGTTGTCAACCTCTTGTAACAAACCTAGTCCTTGAGCAGAAAGGAAAAAAGCCAGTTGGTGTCACCTTGCCTTGTAACCATTTAGCCTGGTAGATAGAGCATTGCTATTGCTGGTACAGGCCAGAGGCTTTGCATCAGCCAGCCTGAGGATTGTCAGGCTATCTCTGAACTCGTCTTGGCCTGCTTGGAGCTCTGTTTTAGCTTGTTTAGCTGTAACAGCAATTTCCTAATGACCAAGTAGTTATTAACTCATTTGTTTCACCTCACTTAGCTTTGTATAATTGTGAGGCATAACCACGATTTTTATACAGATAATAGCAGCAAGTTGGCAATCTGTGGGGATAGAAATATTAATTATTAACCTAAAAACGTGGTTTAGACGCAAGTAGATCTGGTATGATAGAGAGGTTTTTGAAATTGGAGGCTGAGAATGCAGGATAGAAGAGTACTGGTATAAGACAATAATACAAAGGGATGGAGAACCCAGTACTATAAACAACTCAACAAACAAAAACAAACATAAAACCTCAAAACACTCACGGTATGTAGTACCAATTTCAGGACCAGAAGACCCTGAGGAGCAGTGGGAGAGTTAGAATGACACCACAGAAAATGTTAGATACATGGAAGTGTGTCTATGATGATTTAAACATGATTATATTACTATGAAACTTTTTCTGAAATGTACTCTTTTCTTATGTTTAACTACTTGTGTAATAATTAAACCTGGACAGCTAATTTATTGATGAGACTGTCAAGATTTCAATCGAATTAAAAACTAAATTCTTCATCTTATATGTAAGACAAATTACTAAATTCTTCATCTTATATGTAAGACAAATTTCTTTTCACCTAAAACCAGGTTTTGAGTAACGGGCTCCACCGACCTCTTCAAAATAATTTTATGACAAACCCCATAATTGCCTTAAGTACTCAAAAGCAATGACTTCCCTTCATTTGTTATTCTAAGATTATATAAATATGATTATGTCTAAAACTTTTTAAAAACAGAATTAAAATATCAAATAAGTTCCCCACAGAGGCAATATCCTATTACATAATACTTCCTAGCTTTATGCTACTAATAACCCATAAATAGAACCATTTACAATATTTTTATGAAATATTTTTTCCAGAAGAAAGTGCTCTTTTTGCTACGTTAAATATATTTCATATAAAAGACAAAAAGATTTTTATAATTGTTTGATATATGGGTATTACAGTCATACTGCATCCAACAACAGTAACATTTGCTTCCAATTTATTTTTATAAACTCCTCTCAAAACATACTTATTCAGATTTGACTTTCTTACACATTTTATCTAAATTCAGTGTAATATTTAATATTTCCACTTAGTGAAATAACAACTCAATAACTATTAAAAATGTGGAAAATAAAAAGTTTTCTAATTTCCAACCTATCAGTGGTTTACTTAGATTCAAAATTGTTTTTTTCAAATTCAGTTTAGGAAAATTCAAAAAACTCAGAACATCTCAGTGAATAAAAAGTCATAGCTGATCACTTCTACCTACAGTTGTAAATAACCCAAATTAAGTTATGGATTTTATATTTATTGTAGAAAACTAACTTAAAACATATGTATTGTCATATCTTTACTTCTTGGTCCCTAGTTGTGTTTTATTTTTGCAGAAAGCTCAAGTGTTTTATTAAACATTTTTTATTTATATATTTTCTTTTAAATGGGGGTTGCTATGGTGAGTCAGAAGTCCATGAAGATACTGTGTTCATAGATTTAATGAAAATTCCTCAACAGTGTAATTCAGTGTAGGGAAGTAGCCTAACTGGTCTGATTCACGCCCTCTCGGTTTGTCTCGTTCAGTAAAATGCCACATTGTAGTAATTTCATTATGTATTCCTAATCAATCATGGAAATGTGTTTAAATCTATGGAAGAGATTTTTAAAAAGGCACATATGCACCTTATAACAATAAAATTTACTATGCATAATTTATCTTTGAATTTACAGGGGGTTTGAACACATAAGGATTTTATTTACTTCTATCACTTAACAGATATGAAATGTAGTAGCAAGCGTAATAGCTGACCTTCCTGTCTTGCACTGATTAGACAAGTTTCCAACTAAAACAATTAAGGATTCTATGCAAGACAGTAGAACTGTAGTTACAATGTTCTTATACAGTAGGAATCTTCTAGTATAGTCCCTCTGATTTAATGTGAATAATTCTTGCTTACTTTAGGCTTAGTAACAGGTGTCCTAATAATTACTACACAGTTTCTCTGGCTGTAAAATCAAGCTGTAAACAATCAAGATAATCATAGCTGTTTTTAACAGGCAGAATACATTTTTGTGGACTGTTTTCAAATACCAAAGTAATAGGAAGGATTTTATCCAAATAATAAAATAATTCAGGACGAGAGAAGAGGTGGGCATTCATTACCTAGGCTAGCCTTTTTTGCGGACACAATCCGCAGCAAATAAACATGACAGTCAGAATTGCAGCACAGAAGAGCATTGGCTTCAAAAAATCATGATGGCATCTTTCTCTGTCTGAGTCATGACTGGGGAAGGATTTGTATTTGCGCAGTAAGCACTGGTCAAAGACTTGGTTATTTACAAGTGAGTATTTGGCAAGAAACTGTTAAAGAAACCTGGCAATTACGGATGGATAAATATCGTGGGATGGTAAATGTTTTGGAAGCTATTACCTCCTGTAAAGTCTGTAAAACAGTGCTGTGGCAAGTCACGAGCTGACACTGGATATACTACTACAGAAAATGCCAGCAGCAGTTCTAGATAATAGAAAAGTCCATCATAAAATAATTCACTGCTCATTTTGCACACTTTTCACCCATGGAAACTCAGGGTTACTCAGCTCTGATGAAGGCTGTATAACTAGAGTGCTAGCAGCTGAGCCTTTCCTCTTCATCTGCAAAGTGCTTTCCAGGGCCATTTCAAATCAGCAGAGGCTCCAGCGTGGTCTGTTACGGCCAGCTGTAAGCTTGGAGGCTATTGCTTTTTGCTAATACAGATTTTAATCATTTGCTAAATAAAGATTAGGTGACAGAAATATAATGTGGATTCACCAAGAAATAGAGAAATTAAAATATGCACAAAATTAATCCCGTAGGTTTAATTCCAAAGACCTATTAGACACAGCAGATATATAAGTTGGCATATACGCCTTAAATTTTAGGGTTCATGTTGCATAAGATTTTAGCTCTGTCTAAAATTTCTGAGCTTTGAAACTGATTTTGCCACGCACTTTGTATTTGACCTATATCGATGAAAAAATTGATTTATTTTTTCCCCAGAGCATATCACATTTAAAAATAAGATTACATAGATATTAACATAAAACAATTACACAAATGGAATTTTCAGACACTTACTGAAATATTTAAGAATTTTTCCATACCTTCAGGTTAAAACAAACATAAAATATTCCTTGCATTTATTTAGATTCAGAGCATCCTGAGAGGAAAGATGCATGTTTCCCTCTTTGTAAACTGAGAGTGTTTAATAATGGGCCAATTTCCACAAATTTTGATTGTTTTAGCTTGACCTCTGTTGTGAGAGAGAGAGAGAAAGACAGAGAGAGAGAGAGAGACACAGACACAGACACAGACACAGACACAGACACAGAGAGAGACAACACTACAAAATGTGATTCATTTCACCTATCATAAATATTAGGAGTGGAATTTGACATTGCACTCTGTTTTTTGTTTGTAAAATAAGAATAAAAATGAATTAAATATATTTAATGTTTTAGTTTCTAAATGCATCCTCTATTTAATAGAGGATGCATTTAGAAATAAAGAATCTAGAGTATTTTGAGCAACACCTTTCATATGTTTGTTTTCTATTACTGCTTTCACATAGAATAGGAACTATGGCATTTTAGACATTTTCATCACAAGAAAGTATATTTTTGTTTTCTCTTGCTTACTTTTTGAAAAACTATGGTTAGTTTTGCATGTATCCAAAATTAAAACTAACTCAGATTCATTACGTGACTTAGTTACCAATTCCCAAACTTTTATGAAGATACCACCTTACAACCCTGAGAGTCCACCTTATAGCCCTGAGGACTTAATTGTGAATCCTTTCCTACTGATTAACCAGTTTAAGAATCTGTGACATTCAAGTCTTTTATCTTCCAGTTATCCTTCATTCTAATGAACTTTTATATAACACTTAATCAGAAAAAAAAAGTAAGTCATAAATTAAATCAGTTAAGGGACTGATACATCTTTTATAATTTTTCCATAACCTCTAACAAGTTAAAAAGCATAACTTTTACTTTTCTTAAAATGTACCTAAGTGTGATACTGAATCGGATATTTTGCTACCTTTAATTACATTGCAAATTAATTTCATGTAGCACTGAGATGAAGCACCAAGGTCTGTAATTCCCCAGATATCCCACAGCTCACAACTTTTGAAATAGTTATTTCTTTTAAGCAATTGAATTAAAATGCAGAAAACCAACATAAGAACCTGCAAAATGGGTATATTCACACTGTTTTTCTATAATGGTAACAGAACCCCCCTCCAAACCCTACAACCCAAAGTCATGTTGCCTGTTTTGGTCATAATTGCCTAAATAGGGTAGCAGAGATTTAGGAACATTTTAAAGTATTTGTTTCATGAACATACAGATGGAAAAACCTAACTTTAATATCAATATGATGCAGTATTGTTGTTCAGCAAGTGGAGTACTCAAAAGGGAGAAGTTGTGCTACAGAAACTGAAGTGTATTGCCTGTACGCCTACTTCGTTAGCATTTAACAAAAAAGTAAATCCAAGAAATATTTACAAAATACTTTAAAAATTTTGAAGTTTCTAAGTAACTTTGAAAAAGAGAAAGTGTTCCATCAAAATGCTTATTTGGTGATAATGGGTCTTATTTGACCTTTATTTACAACCTGTACATGGACTCATGCCATTTGAAAACAATTTACTGCCTTCATTTTTTTCAAGTAATTCGTAGCTCTTCTTCCTTACAACATCCCACCTTAGAAGCGTGAACATGACTTGCCAGATGTCCTATCCCTTTGAAATCTAGGTGGTCCTGCTCAGGCAGGGAAGTTAGACTAGATGATCTTTTGAGGTTCCTTCCAACTCCTAACATTCTGTGATTCTGTGATTCTGTGAACTAGGAGGGACAGAAAAAATAGATTATTTAATGATACCCAAGTGTATAAAAGAAAGCATGTTTTTTCATTGGGTTAGCAAATTGCTCTTATCTTGATGATAACTGATCATCAGAAATTGTCCTGTGTCTATAGCAATAGCATTAAAGTAAAAAAAAAACAACAAACAAAAAAAACCAGAAAAAAGTGTATGACCTCGGGGCCAGGTGGAACTGCCTGTCCACAGTGTACTCAGTGATGGTCCATCCTCTCCAGAGCAGCACTGGCCATTTCCATAATCCACACATGGGCCTGAAACTCCTATGAACCTCCTGTGGCGCTCCATGCACACAATTACTGTTTCATTTTATTTATTTTTCTGTTTTAAAGTGCCTAATATAGCTTGGAGACTGTGCTGTCCCCCCAGGAGACTGATGTTTCTATAACATGGAATCCAAGGTATACATTGCATACCCATATCTGAGATAGGACACAGACAGTGCGAGGCATGTCTGCTTGTGTAAATTTTTCTAGGACACTGGAAAGAAAAAGCTATCTGAGAGTATTCCCTCCTGAGATTTATGCCCAGAGGCATACAAGCTTTATCTTGGAGACAGCTAAATAGAGGCAACTTAAAAACTTATCCAGAGTGAGCTAAAAAGTGGTGTGACTGAGCAGAAATTGAGTATATGAGCTGATTCTTTCATTTAGCATTATGGACATAAAGTGCAATATTATGCTAGTCAAGGGAGGAAATTTTACCATAATTGTGGCCTAAGCTGCTGGAACAAAATTGTACTATCAATGAGGGTCTCCTAAATACCCTGTCATAACATGTTGCACTCTGTTGGTCATATAACTTGAGTTTAACAGGTTCACCCTTACTAAATTCAGTCAATATTTGCATACATGTATATATGTATACATACACATACATAAAGGATATAGATATAGATATATATATATCAAGGGGGACTACAAGAAAGATGGGGAGAGGCTGTTCAGTAGGGCCTGTTGTGACAGGACAAGGGGTAATGGTTTTAAAATAGAGGGAGATAGATTTAGATTGGATATTAGAAAAAAGTTCTTTACTGTAAGAGTGGTGGAGCACTGGAACAGGTTGCCCAGGGAGGTGGTGGATGCCCCATCCCTGCAGAAGTTCAAGGCCAGTTGGATGAGGCCCTGAGCAACCTGATCTAGTTGGGGGGTGTCCCTGCTTCTTGCAACGGGTTGGACTAGATGACCTCTCAGGATGAAATTTCTGTAACATTCTAGGTTTATGGTACAGAGTTTTTTCCAGCAGTCAGCGCTGAACCCCTCACCTTACTCTGGTCCTCTGAGTAGCAGTTTTTTGGGACACACAATATTCCTGCCCTCATGCTGGTGTTAAAGACTCCAGTTGTTGACAATGAGACCCCCACTGCCTCCCACAGCACACACCACGGGCCAGGGGCTCCCACACACCCATTCTGACTCCAGTGGATGGCGCGAGATTTCACTCACACAGGCACAGATCTGACCAAGAGCCGGTAGTGGGTCCTTGCAGTGGCACACACTCATACCGGACTGACTGATATTATGCAGAAAGAGTTAAGATGAGAATTTACAAGAAGATAAAAGAATAGGAAAGGACAGGCTTCAGTGATTGGGCACGGGACACAGATGAACAAGTGTACTGATCAGCTGTGTTTTACATGTGACCAGTCCCTTCAGATAGGGAATACCCCTATCTGCACAACCCCCTCGATGTTTTACCCTTATACCTCTTCCCTGCACATTGCCTCATCAGTTGGCACAGTCCCACTGATCCCTCCACCGTGCAATACCCTGAGGTTTGGTCTTCTTTGGTGGAAGACTGTGCCATTCTGAGAGTGAATAGAGTAATTTGCTTGTTTTTTATTTGATAGAAGAATAGAATTTTAGAATGGTTTGAGTTAGAAGGGACCTCAAAGAGCATCTAGTTCCAACCCCTCTGCCATGGCAGGGAAACCCTGCACTAAATCAGGTTGCCCACAAAGCTCCACCCAACCTGGCCTTGAACACTTAGAGGCTGGGGGTATCCACAACCTGGATAACCTGTTGCAGTATCTCAACAATGTCATTTAATTACTTTTATAAGTATTAAGTTTTAGGGTGGGCATAAAGAAAACAGAAACTTATCCCTTGGTAGATGCTGAGTTCTAACCCCTGAAATGTGGTCCTGCCCTGGCAGGGGAGTTGGACTAGATGATCTTTGAGGTACCTTCTAACTCCTAGCATTCTGTGATTTTGTGAAATATATATTTGGTTTTTCATTTTTGTCTATGAGTCTTTTAGTCTTAGATAAAAATATGCTGCATTTATTAACTATTCAGTTTTAGTAAAGAATATTTCTTTGCTTACTTAAGAAATTATATGGTAATTTAACCTTTAGTCTACTGTTTTCAAATGTCTCTAAATTACATTAACTATAAAAAATTTATATTCTGATATTTAATATGTCCTAAGTCATTCATGATTTTTTTCTGATCCAGAGCTCCATCCTATGAGTTACACCTATATAAACACTCAAAATTATTATACAGTCACAATATTACAGGGTTTTCCTGAAAACAGCCCCAGCTAAAGCGTAGGCTAACGAACTCCTTCATATTTAAAAGGTCATACATTCAATAGAGAAAACTCAAATAAAATCAGGGTTTGTTCACCGCTCAAGTTCATAAAAGACATAGAATGTTTTGAGCCCTTTAGCAAGTAACTTCTACTTCAAGGCAAAATGACCATAGAGCATGTCTGGTATAGTAACCTTCATAAAAGTTCTTGACTCGTGGCACTTAGATATTCCATTCTAAGTACTTTAAGATGGCTTAAAATGGAAAAATACATTATAAAACCATGTTGATTTTCATATTTTTTGTCTATTCTGCCCAGTTGTGTTTTAACTACTGAGGCCTAACACAAGCACCAGTAACTAATTCCTTAAAGTTCAATAAAATAAAATTTTAGTTTAGCCTCAGTTCAGCATTTTAAACCTCCATGCTAGGAGAGCACTGTAACGGTAGATGTTTATTGAGAAGAATGGTTGTACCTCCTACAATCACGTATGAAGCAAAAAATTGCTTCAGAGTCTCAACCTATGTTTAATATTTGGGATTCAGATTCCATCAAGCACTCTTCTTGGACAAATGCCATTCAGGATTTAATTTGCTTTAGAGAGTAAAGGCGTAGGTCCAAACTACATGCTGAGGGCCAATTCATGCAAATCCGGGTTTTAAATATCTATTCAATTGCATTTACTCTCCCACTTCCTGGAATAGTTTAATCTTTTTTGTAAGTGAAATGATGAAAGACGTGCTGCGGCACAAAGAATCACAAATGAGAGCAAGGATGAACAAGGTTTGATACAAGCGTAGGAAGAAAACCGCATTTAAATAACATCATCCAGGCAGTGGTCAAGAAAAATTGAAGCAGATTCAGTTAATATAAAAATATTATATTTTAAAATTATATACATTGTCTTTAGTATACAATCATTAGATCACTAGTAAGAATGTCTACTAAAGGACAGTATTTCTTTAATAACCAAGAAGAAATATCTCAGTGTCTCACATCTCAGTGAAAGAGACAACATAAGTAAAATAAAAATGCAAGTTTTCCAAAATTCCTTTAAAAATGTTACCATGTCTCGGTCTTTCCTACCTCCAGGTAGTTTAAAAGGGGAATTAGAAATGTAGACCAACAATAACTGTTGTTACAGATAGGAACCTAAGGCCAGGGAAGCAAACAATACCTATGCAAAATGTACGGGAAACAAACATCTGATCTCTTCAGAGATCGCTCTACCACAGAAACAGGACCTGCTGCTACACAATGGGAATTTCCAACATACACAAGCTGGAACAGCTTGGATTTGTTAAGGTTAAGCTTGCTTTCTTTATGTCCCATATATCAGATGAGTTCTAAATATGGGATATTTCTTTTACATCCGTTCACATGAGAGCTTAGTTATGTGTAAAATACACAGACTTGTATTTTTAATCCAGTGGCCATATTCAGGAATTTGCAAATATTCAGAGCTAATTAGTATATATTCCCTCCCTCTGGAGATTAGTTCCAAATGCTGCTCTCAAACTGGGCCTCCCAGATAAATTAATCCCATCCCAAGATGTTTCTAGCTTCCAGCTTTTTATAATTTTATTATGTCTCCTTTTGTTGGGAAAGGGGAATTTGTTAATTTTTTGAGTTTTCTTAATTAAGAGCATAAAATTTTAAGCATTATTTAAATTATTCAAATAACAGGCAGTAATATTTCTAAGAAAATAGCCCTCATTACCATTTCTGCAATCATTTCTGTGTCCCTAACTTGTATTTAGGAGACTTAACTCTTGATGAAATCAGTATCGTTTTAAGAAAAAAAGTGTCTTCCACATTTCAGGCTGAAATTTCCAGAAAACATTTAGGTGCTTAATTCCTAAATTGTAATTGTTTTCTCAGGTTTACTCTGAGGAAACTATTTCCTCCAGAGAAAACCTAGTTGCTTTGTAAATGACTGCTAGGCAAACCAATTTCATTATATAACTAAACATTAATAGGACTTAGGATAGAAAAAAATACTATTTTTAAAGTTTACCATCCTGTGTCCATAAAGGAAGCATAATGGAGGTAACTTCTTTTTATTGCTTTCATGTGGATATGAATCTCATCACTTAAGAATGACCTTTATTTACTGCTTTTGGAGAGAAAAAGATGACTCCAGAGAAATAAGTCATACTCTGCATGTATACAGAAGTGGGTAGAGAGAAAATCTAATGAAATCCCTGGTGGGAGAAGGCAGGATAGTGGAGATAGTTGATAGGAGATCACAATAGCCAAAAGTCTAGGAATCATATAAAAGGCTGAGATTCAGAGAAATGTGAGTTACACAGCAATTGCGGAGGATGAAAAAATATAAGACCGAATCCAAGATTAGTTTTTGTGCTCATTTTCAGCTTTCCTGTCATCAAATTTGATTGCTTTCTCCTGTTTAAGACCATGAAACTATTTTCTCATTTAACATTGTCCTTAGCAGCATCTGTGTCTGTCTCACTTACTGAAGATGATAGTAATATCTCAGCTATGTAGACTCTGTATCTGATTACTGAACTTTTAAGTTCTTCGTAAATGACATGTAGAGAGACTTCTGTTTTCATTCTTGCATCAGAGTGCTTTTTTAATTTTTTTTTCTTTGTGTAACTATCAAAACTTGTTCTTATTGCCACAGCTCTACAAAGGTAATGTACTAAATCACAGATTTTTTTCCTTTGCTAACTTCGTAATTATATTCACCCTTTATGAAATTGAAAATTTTGTCTCTATGGTGGCCTACCACATCTATCAACATAATCAGCGATGTGCTTCTTTAATGATATGTTGATATTGGAAAAGTGAGAACTACGACCTTTGTACTAATTAGTTATATGAAGAATCCAGTGAGATGCAAAGTGTTAGACTTAATGGTACCTCAGATTACACATTCTAATCAAAACTGTGAAGGTAATACATAATGCTAATTATACCGCAGAAATTAATTCAAACAGATACATTGTAACATTCTTGTAGGCTTAAGTGCATTTCTCTTTAGAGGTTTTTAATCTGCTTCCTAATTATCTAATTAGTAACAAGCATTTCTAATTTTTTAAACTTTTAATGAGAAATCTTGGCAGGCTGAATAATGTTTTCCTTTTTTAGCAGAAAAACATAAAATGCAATTGCCACTTTGTGAGCAGCAATGTATCTATATCAATTTATATGACAAAATGTCGGGACAATATGTTAAAGCTTATACTTGGCAGTAAAATCCAGTGAATATATAACCTTTTGGTGAGGTCTAGCACTCTGAAGGGCGCTAAGGAAAAGGTTTAGGTAGCAGCAATATCCTTCTGGACGTGTTTTGATACCATGCATATGTTAACTAAAAATGTTCATGCCCTTGTCTATTTTCATTCATCCAGAAAGCTAAGGTTTGAGAAGATAAAGTAAAACAACTTTAGCTCATGAATTTTGTACTTCCTACTCCAGTGAATCATGGGCTCTGAGTCATTTGTAGTAATGATAAGAGAATGATACATTAATCTGGAACCATTTCTAAAACCTTTATCCATGCGCATAGTATCCCAATCTTTGAAATAAATGGAACTGCTAATGTTCTATTCAGTGAGAAAGGGTTTTACGAGGTAAAAGAGAAAACCAAGTAAGCAATCTTATGAAGGAAATAAATTCCTTATACATGTGATTTTCTTGTAAATTTTACTAGAGTAGAAGTGCAGTAGACAATTCTTATTATAAAACAGAAAAAAAGGTGAGTTTTGTTTTGTTTTTGCTTGTGTTTCCTTGGAAATTCGGGATAAAATTCTGCTACTCAGTAAAGTGAAAGGCTGACACAAATTTACTCTCCACCACATATCACCATGCACCTAGACTGAGAATTGTAAACATTTAAAACCTATAGTAATGGCTTTTAAGTTTAACACACTGCTGGAGACAGCTTCTTTTAAAAAACAGAATTCCTTCAAACCTTGGCCCAATCTTAACCCTTCTCCTGCACTGCTATTTCTGCAGTGTCTTCTCAAACTTGGAAACTGTATGTAGTATGTTATAAAGACCAATAGTCGATGGTACTGATCAAGACAGAATTTATTAAAGCAATCACCAGAGGAACTAGGACGACCCCCTAGCAACAGTAAGCGCAGCCGCAGACCACACCCGGAACTGCCAGGCTATAAAAAGGGACTCTGGTGGGGGTGAGGGGCGCGCCGTTGGTGGCCCAAGAGACTCCCCGGCTGCCCAGCGCTGTTTTGCCTGCTTGACCGCTTGCTTGAATAAATTCTGTCTTAATAAGTACCATCGACTATTGGCCTTTATAACATAGTATATAGAATGTTCACAGAATCATAGAATCTTTAAGGTTGGAAAAGAGCACTAAAATCATTAGGTCCGACTGTCTGTCTCATACCAGCATGTCAACTGAACCATGTTCTGGAGTGCCACATCTACATGTTGGGTTTTTTTAACATGTCCAGGGACCGTGACTCCACCATTTACCTGGTCAGACTGTGCCAATACCTGGCCACTCTTTTGGTTAAGGAATTTTTCCTAATATCACAGATTCATAGAATCATAAAATATACTGAGTTGGAAGGTACCCATCAGGATCATCAAGTCCAACTCCTGACCCCACACAAAGGTCTGCTAAGTCAGAGCATGTGACCGAGTGCATCATCCAGGTGCTTCTTGAACCCAAGTCCAGCTTGGTGCCGTGACCGCTTCCCTGGGGAGCCTGTTCCAGTGCCTGATCAACCTCTCAGTAAAGAACCTTTTCCTAATATCCAACTTAAACCTTCCCTGACATAACTTGAGACCATTTTGTCTCATCCTGATGCTAATTGCTTGGGAGAAAAGACCAACCCCCACCTCACTACAACCTCTTTGTTGAACCTCCTACAGTTGATCATAGCACATTAATCCACCCTGTCCAGATCCTTCTGCAGAGCCTTCTGACCCTCAAGCAGATAGACACAGTCACCCAATTTGGTGTCATCTGCCACCTTTAGACTTTGGAGGTTTTGCTGTGGTTCTGCTGCTTTACAAAGGGTGCCGTGTCACAACTCTCTGCTCTGAAGTACTTTGCCTCAGTGGCTTTGCTGAAATGGCTGGTTCACTGATTTCCTCCCTGCACATCAGCCCTCCCACAAAGTGATTTCTGTACGACTGCTCATGCATCTGAAGGATCAGATTTCTCTTCAGTAATAAAATATTGTTCTTTGTATCACCATTTAGCTCAGAATGAGATTATGAAACATTTTTCTCTTTTTTGAAGATCTTCCCATTTTCCTTTGGTTACCCAGTAAAACAAATAGAATTCTCTTTTTCCACAGAAGAAAAAAAAAAAAAAAGCTGCATGAAATTCTGGAATGTGTGTGGAGGTGTGGAGGTTTCATAGGAAGGCTGGTAAAAAGCAAGGCATTTTTAACAAAATATTTCTCACAATCCCTATTTTTTATAGTGTTAACACTCAAAAGTTTTACAAAGTGTTACATCAAAATCTTCTTAGGGACAAAAAGAGGTACACCATATATACAAAACCAAAAATTCACTGTTAGTGTGATGTAGAGTTTAGCACTCTAATATTGCTAAATACTACAAAAAAGTCTTACTAATGATACATTTCAAACTTTTATACAACATATTTCAAGCACCCTTTTCTCTGGTAGTCTGCTCCCCTTTTCAATGTCCCCCTGGGTCCTAAAGCTTACATTTCCATTTTCCTTAGGCATAGTGGGTATGAGCAAGAGGATTGGTAGGAGCCATTACTACTGTGTGGTTCTTGCCAGCAAAAATGTTGTGGCCATGGTGGAGTGAGTTATCATGATGAAGAGTGGGTGGTCTGCTCCCAGGGAACACAGATTATGTGTGGGACATGACCTGTCAACCAGGGCATGTCCCACCACCCCACAGATGGGAGCAGAGCAGGTGGGGAGCACTGTGACAGCCCTGTCCCTGGGACTTCTGGCAAATACCAGGCTGCCATATTGTAGTCTGTGAGGTCAAAAATTCAGTTGGGTAAGTGGGGCTCCTGAGGCAGTGGCAGCTCCTGATGGTCAGTGAAAGTCACTTGAGTGGGTGGGGAACCAAATCCAACTGACTCCAACTAGCCAAGGCACCTGGGAGAGACCTGCCCTGCCCCTGCTCAGGCTTCAGCCCTTTGGGGTTGTGGTTTTGTAGGGCAAGGCTCTGGTAAAGAGGTAGGGTGAGCTGTGAGGTGGCTTCTGCAAGAAGCAGCTAGAAGCTTCTCCGAGGTCTGACAGAGTAAATAATAGCTGTGCTTTCAAGGCTGGACTCTGTTGCTGACAAGGCTGGCTGGGCGAATCAGCAACGATCACAGTGCCTCTGGGAATCGCATTTTAGAGACAGAAAAATGCAAACAGCAGCATTTTGCCACCAGAGAAGGGAGTGAGATGTAAGAAACTTTGCGGACACCAAGGTCGGTGAAGAAGGAGGGGAGGAGGCGCTGAGAGAATATTCCCTGCAGCCCATGGAGAATACCATGGTGGGGCAGGTGTCCCCCCACAACCCATGGAAGACAAAGATACCCCACTTGCAGCCTGTGGAGAGGCACCCTTTTGTGACCTACATTGGAGCAAGCCCCTGGGAACACCTGCAGGCCATGGAGAGAAAGAGATACAGAGAAAGATGGAGACCCACGTTGGAGCATAGTTGCTGGCAGGGCTTGTGACTCTGTGGGGGACCAGGCTGGGCCCAGCAGTCTGGGACTGAGAGACTGAGAGACATTCTATGATTTTATGACTGTACCTGCAGCCTGCAGAGAGAGATAAGAGACAGAGAGAGACGGAGGCCCACGCCAGAACAAGTTTGCTGGAGTGCTTGTGACTCTGGGTGGACCAGACTGGGCCCAGCAGTCTGGGACTGAGAGACTGAGAGACATTTTATAAGTTCATATCAGTGACCCATGCTGGGGCAGTTGGTGAAGAGCTGAGTCCCCGTGGGAGAGGACTCAAGTGGAGAAGGTCGTGGAGGACTGTCTCCTGTTGGTGGGACGCCATGCTGGCACAGGAAAAAGTGTGAGAAATTCCCCTCCAAACAAGAAAGACAACTCCTGAGGAACTGACTGAAGACTGATGCCTCTGTTCACTATTCCCCCTGCACTTTCCCCGTGCAAGTGAAGTCTGCAAAGAAGGGCGGGGTGGGGGTTGGTGTTTTAAGAGCTGTTTGTACTTCTCATTATCCAACTCTGGTTTCTGTGTTTCTGTAGTTGTAATGTAATAAATTGGATAGTTTTCTTTCCTTTCTTCTGTGTTGAGTCTGCTTTGCCCGTGATGCTAATTGCAGAAATGCAAATGCATGTTGTATGGGGAATACACAAGTTGGAGACATGTACCAGCCTGCAGGGTTGTGATGTTACTAGCATCAAGGAAATGGGCTGAGATAGCTCCCCTGACCAGCCAGGTTGGACAGGGCTTTTGACAACCTGGTCTAGTGGAGGGTGTCCCTTTTCCTAGCAGGCGGTGGGGGTGGGGGTGGAACTACATGATCTTTGAGGTCCTTTCCAACCCAAAGCATTCTGATTCCATGAAAATCCTTTATTTCTTTTGCTTCTCCTTTATTTTTTTTTTTCTTCTTCTTCTTTTTAGTTCTTTATCTTTGGGCACCAGATTTTTATCTTCTTTTCTTTCCTGAGCTGACTTCCTCATGACTACTTTCTAAAGTAATATATTTTGCTCAAGGGCTCATCCATTAAAAAACATTTCTTCCCTACAAATCTGATTCATAGTTCACCTTTAACATCTACGCCATTCTGGCAGCAGTTTGGTCTCACTAGATGTTGCTGTCACATAGAATCTTTGTCAACAAGTATGATGTTCTACTATTAATCAATAAGGTATTTTTTCTTTTTTTGATAGAATGTCTTGTGTGTGTGTGTGTGAGTTGTGTGTGTGGTAGGGGAGCTGTGGAAAGCATCAAGGATTACCACGATTGTTCTCCTTTCTTTGAAATAGCTTTTATTGCACAGTTTGATCCTGGATATTGTAAGTTTGCTAGCAGCCTCTGTTCCAAATGGAACCAGTAGCAAAGCAAGTGTGTTGTAAGTAACATGATGTCAGGTATTTTTAATGCCTGTACACCTGCCAATCATTGTAAAAAAATGCACAGTAAATGAATAATATCCATAGGTCTTAAGGTTTAATTTATTCTATCTTCTGCATTGTGTCTGTCAAATGGCACTGTCAAGCATTCCACTAACCAACCTTCTTTTGTCACTGCTCAATGGTGGATGTTTCATTTCCTTATATAGGGAATAGGACCTACACTGTATAGGTCTTACCTGTGATATGAGATGCCATTCCAAAACGAGCCTATTACTCATTTTGCCAAGCTAAATGTGTACTCAAGCCACCATGTATATGACATTTCAGTTTTACAGTATCAAAGCTAATTACATACAAAAGTACGCTGAAGTTCTTACTTAAACTAGTTTAAAAGTTGCCTGATAATTTCATTAGGTGTTACTATTATTAGGAAAATGAGAAATACACAACCAGAAGGTTGTGTATTTGAGAGGGAGCCTAGTGTGGTGACAAAACTAAAACCTACTTGGAGCAGAAAAAAAAGTAGACCTATTTGAAAGGTCATGACTGAAGTACTCTGGAAAATTGAGCTTTTTAGGACAGGGATGGGAGATCAGCCATTCAGTAGATTTCCTTTGGGAAGTGCTGTAGAGCATGGGACTGTGAGATCTCAGCTCAGGGATGGTAAGGTAGATGAAAATGGAAATCTGAGATGAGCCAAAGCAGTCTCAGAGTCAGTAACTTGTTGTGGGGTGTCAAAGGAATCTATCTCTCCATAGTTTTATTTTTGTCAGAAATGTTCTAGAAGGTGTCTTTTACACATGATGGAAACCACCCTGAATAATGAAAAATAAGCATGACCTTTATTTTCTACCTCTCAATTGGTATGGATTTATAAAAGGAGTTGTGTCTTATTTAGACATCATTCATCGTTAGAAACTCTAAAGACTTTATAAATAATCATAATAAATTTAAGAAAATGTCCTTAAATAGAGAATCTTTGATATATCTTTTCATTTTAAATATTGGAAAATGAGGACAATTAAATTACTTACTTGTGGTGACAAAGAAAGTGACCACAAAGAAGTCTGGGACTTACCAAGACTTCATTTCTCAGTTTCACACACACCAAATAAAAAATAAAAAAGTATAGGTCAGATAAACAAAATGAAGAGTCTGATAATATTTGAGTGAAACTTTGGTAAACCAATGCAGGAATGCTAATAGGAAACAAATTCATTCTCACTTTGCAGAAAACATACATAAAAATTAGAGGTAGGCTTATGTCACAGAATCTCCATAGAGATTAAGATTACTTATTGAATGAGGAAGGCTTAATATCCTGAGCTTTATTAATAATAAAATAAATAATAAAGTGATAATAAATAATAAAATAACTTTATTCTTTGTAAAATTTAAATCTTTCATGAAACCAAAAGAAAAAGGTTTTTTTTTTTCTTTTGATCAATTATTTTTGACTTGTAGAGCTTCAGGTTTTCCACAAATATTTTACAAAAGCAGTCCTTGGGTTTACTTAAATATAAAAGTACTATAAAACATTTTTTTTTTTCCTACAGTGATGCAGTGTTAATTTATTGGTTTGTTTTATTAGGAATGTCCTTTAGGAAGACATTGAAACCTGTATTATGAACTGACAAACTTTATCTTATTTTTCTTTTCTTTCCTGATAGACGTAGACTGCAAATGAATTACTGGTTTACCTTCCTTTTTCTTTCACAAAAAAATACTAGGAGCTAGGAGTATTGGATCTACATCATAGAATATAGCACCAAGCACTAAATGGCTGAAACATAAGAAAATGGCCATAGAAGTTAACATTGTGAAAACTTTAGAAGTTTCAGAAGGTTCTGTTCAGTCAAAAAGGCAGAAAGTTCTGTGGTACTTGGGGATGAGGATGAACAGTTACATTTAATAAAAGAGAGAGAGACAGAGAGCCTGAGCAAGAAAGCTCACTTTTTGACAAATGATAAGCTTCTGAGTTCTCATGAACTAGCAGATGGGGTTTTCATATATTTTTACAGTAGTTTGGTCTTGGAGATTAGACAACTGGAGGGTGACTGACCCTGAGATAGTGTTGGCTGGCATTATTAATGAAGCGCCCCAGTCCTGCCAGGGAACAATGTGCACTGTATCATCGTCACTGCTATTGTATGTCACTGCGGCTCAAAGTGTCAAGTACTCCAATTCAAAGGAAAAAAAAAAGAAAAAAAAAGAAAAAAAAAAGACAGGGCTCCTTATTTGAATAGGGAGATAATACATTCCAGTTAATTTCTCTGATGCTCTTAAGTTTTAAAAACTGAGCTGGGAGGGGTTTCCAGGGGTTTCTAATTTTGAAGGAATAATGTAAAGATCTTTGAGAACATTGATTTTAAAAATATTTGGTTTCAATTTTACTGGCTTCAGATCTTCCAATGGGATTTGGGGGGGAGGGGGCAAGATAAAGAAGCTGAGAGTGGATTTAATCTATTTCTACCAGTGCTACTCATAACACTATGGAATATGAAGCACCCACTGAGTGTAAAATTTTGCCAGAAAGTATCTGAGATTATACAGTTAGAGCAATTTGACATCTGTAGTTTAGCATTTTTGTGAGTCATTTATTAAAAGCATTTTCAAATATGTTTTCTTTCTAATCTACTTTCCTTGTGTCATTGTCTGTTCTCTCTAATGCACTCATTAGAAATGGATTTAAACAAAAAAAAAATCCAAAAAGCAAGAACCCAACCACTAAAGCTCAGTACTTCTGTGCTGATCAAGAAGCAAGAGCAATCTACAGTCTGAAATACTGCTGTATAATCAGAATGATTGCCTTAGTGATTTATTTCAACAATTTGTGAAAGACACCTTAATGCAATTCTATGAATACCAGAAGTGAGATCCCAGTGAGGGACTTCTGCTCAAAAATTGTCCTCAGTATTATGGATGGCAACACAATTTTCTTAGATATTAATTATGTTGACAGAAGAATTTAAAAGAAACAGGAGGGTAAAACAAATGAATATAAATGAAGTGAAAAATCTGAAATTGTTCCTTGGGTTTCTGTATTAGGAACACCGGGAGTATTATATTAAGCATGCTAACTATACTTGTGTAATTATCTATTAGGTAAGCTATAAAATATATTTAAATTGGACCAAATATTTCTTTTGAAAATACTTCCAGTATAATATATATTAAGAGGCTTTGGAGTGGAGATAAGGACAGGGAGAGATCATGAAGGACATAGAACTCCTTGAAAGAGTCCAGCACAGGGCCACCAAGAAGATTAAGGGAGTGGAACATCTTCCTTATGAGGAAAGGCTGAGGGAGCTGGATCTCTTCAGCTTGGAGGAGACTGAGGAGTGACTTCATTAATGTTTATAAATAAGTTAAATAAATGAGTGTCAGGAGGATGGATCCAGGCTCTTCTCGGTGTTGGCCAGTGATAGGAAAAGGGGAAACGGTTCCAAGCTGGAACATAGAAGTTCCATCTGAATATAAGGAAGAATTTTTCGCCGTGAGGTTGCNGGGGTGGGGTGGGGTGGGGTGTTTGTGTGTGTTGGCTGTTTGGCAGTGCGCCCACTGCAGACTGCACTTGGAACCATCTAACTCCTTCTCAGCCTTCATCATGTTCCCCAGCCTTCTCACCACCTCCTGCAGCTCAGCCACCTGGGCACACCTTGTGCAGGCAGGTCTGCTGCCTGTCCTTGCTCTCAGAGAAAGGTCCAGGCATTCCCTGCAGCCTGAGAACTGCACCACAGCCTCTCCCTTTGGCAGCTCCATCTTGGTGGAGACATCAGGCATCACTGGGGCAGATGGTGCAGACCCCCCAGTAGGACCTACAGCCTTTGCTCTCAGCCATGAGGGTCAGGTAGGATGGATACCCTTGGCCTGTCACAAAATGTGAACACCCAGGCAGGCATGTAGGTACTGCAGATCTCAGTCCATGGTTCTATGGTTCTATGATCCTGTGATTCTATGGTACAAGGTCACCGAACCTGATGGTTTTGCCTGTATTTGAAGAATCGAGAGGCAACATAGTTTACCATAGTTTACCACTATATATCTGTCACACAACAGATCAGGAATCTCAAGTATGTTCAACAGCTGTCTCTGAGCCTATGAGGTCTATGTTATCTGATAACAGATGTTCTACTTGTCCAACACACAAGGCTAAACAACAATTAGTATGATATATGTGCTGCTCTACACCCCAGCTGCAAGTAACTTAAGCATGTTTACAATGCTCCTCACCAATCTTCTGTTATTTTTCCACAGAGGGCTATAAATAGATACAAATATATTGTAGTTATAAATAAATGTGAGGGATTATCCAGCCAGAGGTCAATAAGGATGCTATATTTTCATGATGTCAAAAATAATTTTTTTCATGGCTAATATATGTGTCCTAGTGTTTTATGTATAACTTTGGTGAAATGTTTTATCTAGAAATTGATATTCTAACAGGGAAGGATCACTGCAAACATATACATACATTGTACTTTTATATGTTGAATATGTTTTATATGGATTTCTAGGCAGTCTTTTTTTCTCCTAGATTAATATGTACTTCCCCCCCACCATGTATTTTTTCCCCTCTTACATCTAAAGGGTCAAATTAATCTGGAACTTGCAATTTTCTGATTAATTTAGGGTGTTTCTTTATGAGGCAAAATTTTGACTAAAAAAAAAAAAAAGACGAAAAATAGTAGCTTTAACAAATGTGAGAGAGAGATTGAGAAAGCAAGCAGGTCTTTGAGCCAAATAAAATGGGTACATTTCAGAGATAGTTGTAGTGTATGCCATGTGGCCCTTAAGAGAGCTGTAGGGATTTAGAGAATCGGAGAAAGAGAAGGATACTGTAGCTTAGTCAGGTTCAGCGAGCTATATAATCTACTTAAGAGTTTGATTAGAATTTCTATTGTGTCTGGACACTAGGCAGGCTGCCTTGTGGACATGAGGGAAAGCAACAGGTTCTTAAACTTCCATGTGACAGTGCTCCCATTGCTGCTGCTTTTTACTTAATGACATGGAGGCAACTGTGATAAGTCTAAACGGGCAGAACATGGATTGGCTTAAGTGAACTTCCTATCTATAAAGTCTTGATATTCTGATTGTCTGCAGGATTTCTATAGCAACAATTGAAGGGCAGCAGCACATTGAGAAAAAAAGAAAAAAAAAAGAAAAAGAAAAAGTAGTAAAACACTTTCCAGCAGTATAATTTGTTCTTATCTTAACTCTAGTTCTTTTTCTAAGATTACTCTTGCTTTATTGGGGGATGTCAAACTGCATTTGCATCAGAGGGGGAAAATGCTTAAAACAGTCATGCCTGCAGTCCTAGCATAACATCCACTTCAGAACACATATAGACATACATGAAAATCTATACTGAATGCACACAATTTTAATATGTGCTCATGCTCCCTACATGTACCCTGTATATTTGTACTTATTTATTTGAATACCCTCAAAAATTGTCTGAGGCAAGTACAAAGGATGAAATGCATTTTTTTTTCTTAAATTTTCATCTGGTTTTGCTATTAGAAATACTTGGAGTTGTATGTTATAAATGAAAGTAAGTAGAATGTGATTTTAATGTAACCTCTGTAAACAAGCTATAAAAGAGAGAAAATGGTTTTAAGGAGCCTGTAAAAAGTGAATCAATTTCAGTAGTGCATATATTAATGAGTTTCACTATATTACCTCAACATAGTAATCTCTACATGGTCTCAGACTATGACTTTTAAATATTCATGCTATTACTGAGAATTCTTTTTTTGCTCATTTTGCACTTTAAAGACCACTGCATGTTGCAAGTTGCATACTCACAGAGTAAATAATATAAAGAGGATTCAAGGTCATAGGATAAACATAATTTTATATGCATTAACACTGCGCATATGCCACACATTCATGTCATCATTATTATAACGACTAATGTGAAGCATTTTGCCACAAGCAAGATGATATAATTATTCAAGTCTTTCCAACAATTGTTACTTTTCCTACAGCTTATTACAACACATTCATTATCTTCTCTATAAACTATATTTTATTCCAAGAGCATGCAGGGTGATAGTATCAGTTATACCTTAATATGTTCATGTTATCAGCTGTTTCGAACAGAATTTTACCTGATGTATCCATTTCAGAAAGTTATAGTGATTTAACTGTGAAATCCTTGAAAAGATGTCCTTAATCTGACAAAGCTTTAAATGGTTCTCCAGAGTTTTTAATATAAATGTATACGAGTTTCTACTAAATTGCTTACAAAAACTAGGAACAGCACATATTTTATCCCTGAATAACAGTCTGTGTTCATCAGGTTTCAGTAAATCACAAACAAGTTTTCCTTGATTGCACTTAGGAACAGAACTTCAAAAATCGAGAGAGAACATTCAGATGGAAGAGAGCTTTTAAGTTACTTTATTATGTTTTATAATGGATGGTTTTCATCCTTTATATCCACTGAAGATTTATTTCACTATTGGGGATTTTTAATTTTCCCTTCCCTCCAAATACCTGCAGAAATTGCTAGATAATTTATTGCTGGCTGCTGGACTTGATACACAACATGGATTTTAGACTGGTAGTCCCAGGTAAATTAGGTCAACACCACAATATTCTAAAAGGAAAACGCTGTCACAAATCAGTAGGGAAAACCGAATTGCTTCTTTAATTAATTATTATAAGTCTTAAGGAGGATAAATTCTAGTTACTCTGAACTCTGTTCTACATTTCAGAGATGGTAAAGAAGGCTTCTAATTATGACGGCATGTTTTTATTTTTCAGAATATTTATATTCTGCTGAATTAATAGAAAAAATATTAAATTTACTTCAACCTATATATAAAATTTCCTTTCGTTTCAGCAGACCTTAATAGTTGGGGAAGCACTTACCAGAGAAGACAGAAGAGACATGATCAAAACACATTCTAAGCCCGCAGGTTCTTGCAGTGTTTGGAAAGCAATGTAAACTCCTGTGTTGTCATGCTAAAAAATGTCAGCATAAAATTCAAGACCAGCTTTGTGCCTCAGAAAAGACATGATCTACTAGCTTTTATAGGACACTCTTCAATATTCATGTTAGGAGTAGCAAAAATATTTGCAGCATTGTGGACACTAATATGTATAAAGAAAAATTGCACAAGGAGATAAAACAGAAATAATGCAATTCAAAGTCATCAAAGAAACATTATAGGCAGAAAGGAGGAACAATTCAACAAAATAACTATGAAGCATAGCAATAACCTTTCCCCTGCTGAATATTTGACTAGGAATTCTTAGAAAAGAACAGAAATATGTGTGACGGACAGGATAGATAATCTGGAGAAATCTCTGCAGGAAAAAAGTTTCCTTTCCAGTTCTGTTATATATTGAAGATGGGGGGGTATATAATGGCTGCTGACATAATGTAACCACTGCATTTTGTCTTGTAAGTAGATCAGCAGAGTTTGTATCTACAGCGAAAGATGAAGGCAGGATCTGCTGAAATTCATGGGTGAGATTCCACTGTAGGAGTAGGATTCATATTGCATGACATTGATAAATTTGAACTGTTGAATCTGTTTGGACTGTTTCTAAGACAAATACTAGTATAGGCTCTTTGTGTGTAAAGAATCTGTTTAAATAAGATAGAATAGACAATCAGCTTCTAGATCAGTAAATATAGGTTTCTTGACTTCTACACCTGAAACTTCGAGTTTTACCCTAACTTGGCTTAGTATCTAAGTCAAAATATCTATCATATCCAAGAAATCAGAGGAGACAATCAAGTGGTACTCCTCAGTCAGCAGGTATTGAACAAGCATTGATTATAAGAAAAATTAAATTAAAATATTATTTTTAATATAAAAATAGGTTAATTGTGATAGAGCAGAAATTTACATGGTCTAAATTCCTAAATAGAAACATCCTGCTATTTTTTTTTCCTCAACAATGTGATACAGAAAGCAAAGAATCACATAAAATACAAAAGTAACTGTTCCTGAGTTGGAGAAAATGGGAGCCATAAAACATTTTGGAAATGATGAAAACCAGCACAAATGAAGCCATAGGAGTTCAAAACAGAAATTGTTTTCCATTTTTTCTTTTTGAATTTGTGCAAATGAATTCCTTGTGATCTTTGCTTTTCAGAAGGCTACAGGATAATTGCATTGCTTAGCTCATAGAAAATCAGAGAAACAATAAGGAAAATGTCCAGCTGTGCATTGCGAGGTCATCATAGCAACACAAATCCCCAAATCAGCATGATATCTAATGACATCTATCTGATGTGCCTTCCCTCTTTAGGGTGAGAAATTGTGAAGGGCAACTGCAGTGAGGCTGTTATCTCAAAACTGCAGTCATTCAAAGGAAAGCCATAAAAAAAAAAAAAGCACCCAAACCCATTTTAAAATTGTAAGGAAAACAGTTAATTATCATCACAGGAGAAATGGTATACATTGGAAATGAGATGTGCATGTATGTGCACGTTTGAAGAAATCAGAATGAAGATGAGGGAGAAGCATACAATAACTTGTGAGACCATGGAATCTTTCCCCCTGGAGAGGGATTAGGTTATGTTACTTGGAACAGTTGCTCTGGAACTTACTGCAAGCATCTTGGGAAGTCAACAAAACAACATAAAGGATTATTAGAGAGTGAGTTAATGTTTTAGTGCTTGGATTCCTTCCTATGCTATGTTCTTTCAGTGCACAAGAGATTGCAGATGAGGTTGGTGATGAAATCTGATCTTCAGAGAAACCGTATTTCCTTAGATTGTCTCAGAGGGCAGTAGGAAGAGACTTTTGTATAAATTTTGGGAATGTGGAAAACTAACCACCTTTTGCAGGCAGTTAAATGTTAACTATATAACAGATGTGGTTGCAGGACTTTCCAGGTTTCTGGCTGGGATAGAGTTAATTTTCAGAAGATGCTGGGAAGGAACACAGGAAGGAAAGCAGAACCAAACTAGTCAAAGGGATATTCCACACCGTATGATATCATGCTCAGCATATTGTCCTGGTCTGGACCCAGCTGGAGACCAGATGTACACCAAAGTCACTTTCAGCTGAACAGGAGAAAAAATACATGTTGAGAGGCTTTGGAGTTGAGATAAGGACAGGGAGAGATCATTCTGCAATCAGCATCACGGGAAAAACAGAATCAACACAGAAGAAAGGTGAAAAACTCTCTATTTTATTACACTGCATTACACACACACAGAAACCAGAGGTGGGTAAAGAGAAGTACAAACAGCTCTTAAAACACCCCCACACACACACCCCCCTCCCTTCTTTGCAGACTTGACTTTATTCATGATTTTCTCCTCCCCAGGATAGCACAGGGAATGGGTTCATCAGTTCCTCTCGAGTTGTTCTGCATCTTGGGTGGTGGGGAGAGGGTGGTATTTCTCTCACTCTTTCTTCGTGCCCCTGTGCCAGCGTGGGGTCCCACCCACGGGAGACAGTCCTCCACGACCTTCTCCATGTGAGTCTTCTACCACAGGGCCTCAGCTCTTCACTGTCTGCCCCAGTGTGGGTCACTGCTATAAACTCATAGAATGTCTCTCAGTCTTTCAAGTCGCAGTCTGCTCCCGCCTGGTCTGCCTTGGAGTCACAACCTCCTCCAGCAAACCTGCTCCAGCACAGCTCTTTCTCACCTCTCTCTCTGCCTTTTATCTCTCTCCACGGGCTGCAGGTTCTGTCAGGGACTTGCTCCGATGTAGGTCACAGATCCTTCCCTATTCCTTCACCTGCTCCATGGTGGCTCTCCATGGGCTGCAAGTGGGGTGTCTTCATCCTCCCCAGACTGCAGGGGGACTCCCACTCCACCATGGTATTCCACGGGTCATAGGGAATCTTCTCTCAGTGCCACTTCCTCCACCCCTTCACTGACCTTGGTGTCTACAAAGTTTCTTACATCTTCTCACTTGGTTCCCCAGTGACAAAATGCAGATGTTTTCAGCAACAGAGTCTGTCATTGAAATCCCAGCTGGTATTTACTCTGCTGAACTTTAGAGAAGCTTCTAGCTACTTCTTATAGAGGCCACCCTGCAAAACCACAAGATATATGAAGTGGGAAGCTGGCTAGGGAGGAGGGGTTGCTGCTTTGGGACTGGCTGGGATTGAGTTCAAGGTGGTGAGAGCATTGCCTTACATATCACCTACTTTGTATGTTCTTTTGTAAGTAATGTTATTTTCCTCTCCCTTTGCTCTCCCAATAAACTGCCCTTATTCCAACCCCTGAGTTTCACCTTTTTCCTCTGATGGTCCTCCCCATCCGACTGCATGGGAGAGGGGTGTGCAAGCAGCCACATGGTGCTCAGCTGTCATCTGGGGCTAAACCAGGACAGGGAAAGACAGCAGGGTCTGGTCATTCAGAGTAAGCAAAAGGGGAAAGGTCAGGCTGTGCTTTCTGAAAGACCTTGCCCTGTGATGCCCAGGTGATGAGAAAGAAGGGAAAACCTTATCCTTTTATTCCTAAGTTGTTTTTTTTTTTTTCTTTTCTGCATAATGCTTCAAATTGAAGTAGAGTGCAGGGAAGTGAGTGTGGAACCTTTTATCTCTGAGAAGAAATCAATGAGCAATTTCATAAATGTTTCCATGTGATGTCTGCCCCCTGAGGTTTCCACAGAACAGCATTTTGGAAAAAAAAAAAAAAATAGATCTCACTGATCTTGAAAACCATCATGTAAATCTCTTATTTTCAAGAAACTCAGATTAAAATGCCAAGGCAACATTGGCTCTTAGAGTTTAATACTTTTGAGTTTTTGTCTTGAGTAGAGAAGTCCATATTTCAAATTGATTAGGTAAATCATTTAAATTAATGACACTATTTTAGACACTAGTAAATTAAAAATTCATAATGCTACTCTTCGGTTTTAAATATATCACTTTGGAACTATAAATACATTACTCTGGTTTTCTTGGTGAAGCATTATTTGGTAATTGCTTTGGGCTATTCTTCCTTTTCTTACATGGTCTGTTCTCCAAATTGCAAAAGTATATTTTCCCCTGCTATGAAATAAATGTTTAAAAAAGGCTTATAATAATAAGATAGGATGGACACAGGGCTTGGTGAGGTAGACATGCTGACCAGCCACATTTTACACACAACCAGTCTTTTGTATCCTTTTTTCTCTGTTCCTACTTTGTTTCTCCCTGTTAGCACTTGCTTAATCAGTTGGTCCCAGCAAGCCCACTCCAACATCCTGGACCCTCAGGTTTGCATCCTTACCAGCTACCTGTAGTGTCGTGATTCACAAGATCGTTTTGCACTCTTCAATTAGCATGACTGAAAAATGTTTGCTTCTTGTCTCTGTCTCCATTACGTTCAAGCCTATGCCTCCAATTTTTTTGATTACAGTGTTCCCCTTTTCCTTGGGTGCCCTATTTGACAAGGTTGTCAAATCAGGTGATCTTACTGAAATAAACATTCCCACATTCAAGATACCCTTGTCAATTAGTTTGACTGGCTACATTTGGTTCTCATCGCTCTCTCCCTTATCATTTACCAGTCAGGTTTGTGTCTGTATGTTCTTGTGTATGGCTTTCCTCCTATCTCATTATCCCTTTATGCATTGAAAATGTCCTTGACCAGACATCCTTAAGATGCAGAGGCTCTTTCCTTTCACATACCTTTATATACAACTTTAAAAACATTTTTTCCGTCTTCTTCCTGTCATCTCCCTCGTGGTCCAAACCTGTGTCTTCTGAATACCCTTAGCATTACATATATTTGCTAGTCCCAGTCAGTAACCTGCAGTCTCATGAAAGAGGCCAGTGACCAAATCTTTGAGTAACACATAAACGTGTATTTTCTTTTATTTATTTATTTGCTTAATAGAACCACAGAATCACCCAAGTTGTAAAGAATTTAGGGAGCTCACCTAGTCCAACCTCCTGCACAGCTCTGAATTAAAAGCAGGTCATTCAGAATTTTTTCTTGAAACCTCCAACCTATAGCTAACTTCAATGATGCAGAACCTTCACTCCAAATAGAGCATAACAGCCATGTATTTTCACCACTTTCCACAGTTAGGAACAAAGGAAGACACAGACAACCCATTTCCTATTAACTTTCCTGACTTTCAAAAGGCTTGGCCACACACAGCTAGATGCACCCATAGAAATACCTAATGCTTTAATCTGAAATGAATGTAGGTGCCTGGCTTACAGTGATCTCATTGCATATGTCTGCATTGCTAAATGAAGGATGTTGAGTGAATGAGCTGTTGTACTGCATCCCTGATAATTAACCTTGATTACTTCTTAGACTGCTTCCTGTCTGAGCTTTAGGTTGCTCCTGAATAACTCATTCCTTGAATAGCTTGACACAGAAAGGGCTGTTCCTTAGCAGTATGCAAGCAAGTCTCACAGTACCACTAGAACTCAGTGGGGTTGGTTTATATTATCTTTAGGAATAGACATTAAATTAACACACAGATATTTATACATAATCAAGAATCTTTGGACCTATGGGTGTCTTACCTGCAAAATTGTTGCATTTCTTTGGGAAATCAAATCACATGATGATAAAAAAATCAGATATGTGTTTATTATATAGTTACTCCAAAGGCATGTATTTTTGGAGCTGACATAACTCATATGGAAATTAAGGAAAAAATCATTAATTTCCTATAACGGTGAGTATGAAATATTAAAAAAAAATCTACTTTCCATTTTATTTTTTCATTCCAGAATTTCATAACATTTGCACTAGAAAAATAAACACTCGACGCATCAGTTATATTACTATATTCATTGTTCAGTGTAACTAAATTATTCAATTAAATTGGAAAAAAAAAATAAATTTGAATGACAATCTGCATAAACCATAATGCAACAAGTTATAAGAAGTTTTGTCTTTGTGTTACACTTGTGTTGCATTTCATTTCAAATTCACAAAAAAATGTAATTAAAAAGGTATTAGAAACTTAGCTGCATCTTAATTATATTTTATTGGAAACAGAAGAATAAACAGGAAAATCCCAATTAAGCTAGCATTTTAATTGCAGGTCTAATGATAACTCCCTAGGCGTGTTTGTGTTGTTGGTTTTTTTTTTAAAAAAAAAATACTTCTTCATATTTGTATCTGTTGTAATGAAAAACAAAACAGTACTTAACGTATACAAGCACATGCTTGAGATCTTTGTTGATGTTTTCCAATACCTTCATGTCTCGTTACCTGTAAATTATTTGTAGAGCAAATTGCTCCTTAGTGTAATATCAAGATGTAATATCAAAATATATTAAAGTAGTCATTGGCATAACTTCAGCTTTATGGAAAATGGCTTCTGTCATCATTCCCTGTTAGGAGCACTCTTTTTTTGGTTCTGAGCATTATCAAATGAGCATTTCTTGTATAAATGTAGTAACACATAAAATCTCCCATTTTACGTACAGCACAAGACAATCTATTTTCAATAATAATAATAAAATGATGGGCATTTTTATTTGCTAAAGTGCATATACTGAAATTTTATTTCTCATGTGTCAGCATGAAATGAAGCAATAACGCATTTAAGTCATTTAACAGTTATGAATCCAACTTAAATATATGTTAAGCTGGAAATTATGTTTCAAATGTTTAAGACAAACTTAAAAAAAATATTGACATTTTAAAAATGAGTTTGATTCAATAAAGAACTGTTAAAACTTATGGTTAGTGTTTGGAGGTGAATATTAGAGTGTTTATAGGGTTATAAAGTACTCCTTTTATGGTATAACCAGCTAAAATAAAGTATGGAACAACAGACGCAATAATTGAAGTGGTACAGCTATGAGGGAAGAACTTGTTCTTAACTTGCTCTTATCAGTGATGTTCTAGCATATCTAGAAAGATGCAATAAGTTGTGAGGAGTACCTCAAGTAGACTTCTTCATGACTTGAGATGATGGACAACCAGTTTTCAGAAGATTTAACATTTCTCAGTGAGAACTTAATGTTAAAAATGCTTTTTATGCTACATATTGAAATAATTATTTACATTTCTCAAAAGAAAAAAAAAGTCGAATATGTGGGAATACTTTAAGACACATACCCAGACTACATGACTGAATGACTTACCATGCTTTGAAGCTCACACTAAGCATATTGCATGATTTCAAACACTTTGAATTTCAAATTTAAAAAGTAAATTTACACTAAATTTTCATCTTAATCCACTAAACTGTATCAGCCATCTGAAAGGTACCCTGTAGCCAAATGTGTAAGATGCTCTAAATTGTGCAAAGGATTTCTCAGTGTGGGTTACAGCCACAAGTCAGTGGAATAGGCTATTGTAGCTGAGTGTGCAACACTCTCAGCACAAGCCTCTGGGCATTTTTCAAAATGATGACTTGGGCACATGAAACCTGTTGGGTAGATGGCACTGACTGCAGGGAGAAATTCTAAAGCATATATGATACAGTATATTTCCCACACTATTCTTTCATGGAGGAAACGAGGTTTTATCTTAAAAAAACCCCAAACAGCAAAGAACAAAAACCAAACCTGGATCACCGTTCAATTGTAGGCCACATACTGTTACAGTGTTACATAGGGATGGACCTCCGAGATAGAGCAGACCAGCCTTTAGAATACCAGAAAGAAGTCTGTGTACAACAGTAAAGGCTTATTTGTGGGAATGTCTGTAGTCAGAAGCCATGTNTCTTATCAGTGATGTTCTAGCATATCTAGAAAGATGCAATAAGTTGTGAGGAGTACCTCAAGTAGACTTCTTCATGACTTGAGATGATGGACAACCAGTTTTCAGAAGATTTAACATTTCTCAGTGAGAACTTAATGTTAAAAATGCTTTTTATGCTACATATTGAAATAATTATTTACATTTCTCAAAAGAAAAAAAAAGTCGAATATGTGGGAATACTTTAAGACACATACCCAGACTACATGACTGAATGACTTACCATGCTTTGAAGCTCACACTAAGCATATTGCATGATTTCAAACACTTTGAATTTCAAATTTAAAAAGTAAATTTACACTAAATTTTCATCTTAATCCACTAAACTGTATCAGCCATCTGAAAGGTACCCTGTAGCCAAATGTGTAAGATGCTCTAAATTGTGCAAAGGATTTCTCAGTGTGGGTTACAGCCACAAGTCAGTGGAATAGGCTATTGTAGCTGAGTGTGCAACACTCTCAGCACAAGCCTCTGGGCATTTTTCAAAATGATGACTTGGGCACATGAAACCTGTTGGGTAGATGGCACTGACTGCAGGGAGAAATTCTAAAGCATATATGATACAGTATATTTCCCACACTATTCTTTCATGGAGGAAACGAGGTTTTATCTTAAAAAACCCCAAACAGCAAAGAACAAAAACCAAACCTGGATCACCGTTCAATTGTAGGCCACATACTGTTACAGTGTTACATAGGGATGGACCTCCGAGATAGAGCAGACCAGCCTTTAGAATACCAGAAAGAAGTCTGTGTACAACAGTAAAGGCTTATTTGTGGGAATGTCTGTAGTCAGAAGCCATGTATGGTGGTTTTGGCTGGGACAGAGTTAATTTCTTCATAGTAGCTAGCAAGGGATTGTTTTGGATTTGTGCTGAAAACAGTGTTGATAATACAGAGAAGATTTCTTTGTTGACAATACAGAGAGGTTTCTGTTATTGCTGAGCGGTGCTTACACAGAGTCAAGGCCTTTTTAGCTTGTCACATCACCTTGAGACCAGTTGAGACTCAGTTGAGACCACGTGACACCTCTGAGTCACTTGGTCTCAAATGACTAAGGGGATACCCCATACCATGTGACATCATGCTTAGTGTATAGAGCTGAGGGAGGAAAGAGAAAGGGGACATTCAGAGTTGTGGCATTTGTCTTCTTGAAAGGTTGTTGCTTTTGATGGAACCTTGCTTTCCTGGAAGTGGCTGAACATCCGCCAGCCTGATTATCTCCCCTATCCTATCATGGGGACAGTGACTGAGTGGCTATGTGGTGCTTAGTTGCTACCTGGAGCAAAACCATGAATATATTAGTCATCAGAAAAATGTTCAGTGATCATAATATTTTAATTTCCTAGTAGTAAAGAAGCAGAAAACATACAAGAAATCTAGAGGAGAAAATATTTGGTAAAAAGAAAAAAGAAGACAAATAACCAAGTAACACTTATGTTCATTGACTGTCTTATGAATCTATAATCTGTTTAATACATAGTTTGAGTACAGAGTAAATCTATTCCTCTCACAGATTTATTTCCCTTTCATACTTTAATTTATGAAGAGTTCACTCTAAATAGTGCCTGAGTATCAACAAGGAACATCAAATTTATTCTTTTAATATGTTTAGTCATTCAACATACTTGATATCCATGTTTTACTTTTCCTTTGATTAATTGAGAAGAACTTACCTTTATGAAGCAGTTTTATACTCCATTTTGTTTGAAATTAAATCACAGAATCGCTGGAAGAGACCTTGAAAGATCACTCAGTCCACCTCCCCTGCCCAAGCAGGATCATCTATATATCCATTGTATCATTTGTCTTTGTTGTATCAGTTTCCTTTCTTTTTTTAATGCTGTTCTGGCACTTCAACTAATCCAAGTTTTCAAATGCCTAAAACTGCAAAACTAAGATAGATTTTAAATTATGATTTATTTTAATTCAAATACCCTTATAACGTTATATAAAACACAAAGAGGACATAAGTTATATATATGTATGTATATATTTTATGAATTGCACCAAGATACTCAACTGAGATCAAAACACTATATTATGTGAAAAGCTATCTTAAAATTAAATGACATATTGCATCTCAGTCTTTTAAAAATTCCATCCAATCCCTGAGTATCAATCAAATAACCATATTTATACATAAACATATATATTTACATATATGAATATGCATATATATTTTTACATGGTTACATATATGCATGGGGAGATATTTATGGGATTCAGCCATTCTTTCGGCCGTACTAAAGCATACCGAAGTCCGTGAAAAGCTGGCCAATGATTTCAGCAGTAAGTGTAACAAGATAAAGATTAGTACTCAACCTTTTCCTGCAAGTAGAAGAAATAAGCTACTGATATGATGGACTTCCCTAAGAACAGCTGTTTGCCCCACAGAAGAGATCAGTTTTATTAATCTCTCTGGTGCAGTTTCTGAACCTTCTGAGATTACCTGGAGTAGCAGACAGCTCCTTAGAAAGATGGTACTATGGGTTTATGGCCATGTGCACTAGAGTCTCTATTTAAAAACAAACAAACAAATGAACAAACAAACAAATCATCATTTCCCTTTTAGCTGATCAGTCAGTTTATCTGAGAATACAATGCAGGGTATGCAAGAAAATGTCTAATGCAAACATAGAAAACCAGCAGCATATGCAGCATTAAGACAGTATAACAGAGATGCCACTGGAACATTATCAAAGCTAAAGAAAACTGAATGCAAGAGAACAACTACTGAAAGTGCATGATTTACACTTTCAAAAGCATTTGATAGTACTAGCCCAGAAGTAGCACTTCTAACACCTTACATTATTAATGAGCATATGGCTTACAAAACGTTTCCTATCTTTTTCATAAATAAGGAGGTTTTCAAACATATAACAGACACTTTTGCACTTTAGGTATCTGTAGGAGAACAATACTGAGTTATATATGGGATGGATGTACTTATCCACAAAGAATGGATGATCCTCTTAGCTTTCTAACATAGCTGTCAGAAACAGTTTCTTCTCATATACAGCAAAATCCTTTAATGACAAATATCTTTGAAACCTGCTGTCTCAAGCTCAAGTGCCCAATTCAACACTAAATTTATTCAGTCAAAATCTCCCCTTTCCTCCTGTTGGTAACCCAACTTTTATCCTTATGCTAACGGACAGCAGACGTTTCCCTGAAAACTGAGAAGAAATGAGACTCTTCTTTCAAAGCAGCTGTAAATAACATTTCATGCAGTCACTGGTAATAGAACTCTAACAACAGTTTTTTATAATAAATGACAATTCTTAATGAGTAGCAGAACAGTTGTATAAAGAGAAATGCTGAATTCCTTTTAAAAGGGTCAGAAAACTTATCATCACAGAAAATATTTGCTTGGAAAATATGACAAACTTTCAAATTAATTTCCAATAGTTATAATTTAATGACCACAGAGGGGTCCAGTCACTCTTACTTCTATTAGTTAGTTTGCTTTGACTAATGGTAAGGAAGTTATTCCTGATTTCTACTGCAGTAGGAAAATAACCTCTATACATTATGTGATTTATGTCTGTCCATATTCCAATACATTAAATAAATCATACTGTATTTTAAGATAATTAATTACTCTTTCTGATGTACATCTGAGTACCCCTTGGAAAAAGAAAATCATCCTCTATGAATTTGTAAGATTAAAATCAGAATCAAACTGAGAATACAGATGAGATACAGGACCTACTGATTAAAGCCCGGTTATGGCAGCTCCGATTCCTTCAAATAGCCTTTTGTATCTGCCTTGACTCTAGTTGCATCCTAGAAAAGGTGATTGCATCAAGCTGTCTGACTAACCTTAATAAATTAGAATTCATTCTGCAGTACTATCACAACAAATAAAATCTGTGAGACTACTAGTAGGGTAGTATTCTATGAGCCTGTGATCCAGCACATAGGGTCAGGTTGAAGAATCTTACCATGAGACTGTTTATGTTACTCCTTTGATCATTTGGACAATTTTTGGTGCTATCACATTTATTCAAAGTGTGACTGGTTGTCTTTTGCAGGTCCTGCAAGAGAGAAGTTTGTTGAGTTTATGCTTTTTTAGAAAAATAAATGGCAAAATACAAATAAAAGCAATTTAACTGTTGTGATGGTTTTGTCTGGGACAGAGTTAATTTTCTTCATAGTAAGTGGTATGGGGCTATTTTTTAGATTTGTGCTGAAAACAGTGTTGATAATATGGCGATGTTTTCATTATTGCTGAGCAGTGCTTGCACAGAATTAAGGTCTTTTCTGCCTCTCACACCACTCCCCCAGTCAGTTGGGAGAGGACACAGCTGGGACAGCTGACTCCAAATGAACAAAGGGATACTCCATACCATATGACACCATACTCATTAAATCTGGGAGAAGAAGGAGGAAGGGGAGGACATTTGTGAATGATGTCACAAGTAACTAATAGTCATGGTGAAGCCCTGCTCTCCTGGAGATGGCTGAACACCCACCTGTCCATGGGGAGTGGTGAATGAATTCCCTGTTTTGCTTTACCTATTAAACTGCATTTATCTTGGGTTTTCTCACTTTCACTCTTCTGATTTCCCCCCCCCCATCCCACTGGAGGCAATGAAGTAACTGGATGTGCGGTGCCTAGTTGCTGACTGTTGTTAAACCATTACACTATTATGTTCTGAAGCAAGGCTTTTTAAAATGATATATTCTAAAAGGTGAATTCACATGGCCACTGAGTAATAATTCTGCAGTAATAGTCAATAGAAAATTGAGGTTTCCTTTACAAGGAGAGTGTGTCTGAATGTTACTAATATATGTTGCATAAGTGATTGCCTGAAGACAAGTGGAATAAACATTACCCCAACTGGAAGACTATATTATAGTGCATTTGGACATTTAGGACAGAGAAAATCTGATAAACCATGTCAGACTTTCTTTTTTGTAAAGGTATAACTTAGTGAAATATTTTTTAGAAAGGAACAATAAACCAGAGTGAGAAAACAATTTGCAAGAATGAAAGTGGTTTTTGGGGTTTTTTTTTGTTACTTTAAGATATCAAAGTAATATGGGAGACTATTGTGCAATGGTGAATGATATTTAGAAAATTATTTCAGAATTCAGATATGTATTTTTTAAAAGAGGGACCTAATAAATGCATCATAAAAGAAAAAAATTGTTTCAGTCTTTAAAAATGCCTAAATCAATAGTGATACTAAATATAGAACCCCTTTAAAGGTGTAGGCTAAATGGAGTTCCACTGCTGCTTAGATTCAGGTTTACAGAGCACATAATTCTTGCAAGCATGGTAAGCTTTTCAGATAAAAGTATTTGGTTACTTAGTTTAAAAACAAAAATAAGTATTGGATGCATTAAACACTGTAAAAGATGTTTGAAATACCGTGTCTTTCAAAGACAGATCATTAGGCTACAGATATAATGATTGTTATATAGATTTTGACCTTATGCTATTCCACATAATCATATAAAAAGCACAAACATATGTACTTGCATATGCTTTAGCAAATGTTGATATATATATTTTCTTCTGTGGGATTTTTTGAAAGATATATTATAAGGATTTGCTATATATGTATCAGTTGTGCTGTGTAGTGCTTGAAGTCCTGGTAGCTTTGAAAGTAGCAGCTTTGTCCTTTAGAATTACTTCACAACTGTGTCAGGAAACAGTATAATAAAAACTTGAAAAATCAGCTGCATTTTCGCTATTGATTTTTACTGTGAATAAATAATCAATGATGCATTAATCAGTAGTGAAAATGCAGCTGATTAATTACTTAATCATGGTGAAAAATAAACCTTTTCCCTGTACCCAAAAGAGCTCCAGTTCCCCCAAGAGTGGTTTTGTTCTGGTTAGAACTGTATGCTGAGTCTCCATAGCTATGTCTGATCTGGTTACCACCCTGTTCTATGACAGCTCTGTTTTAATTTGACACATAACTATTCATAACAAAGTCTTCTTTCAGAGCTACACAAGAAACTACTGAGAATATTCACTACTTGTTATATTCTTTCTCTTTTTCCTTCTGGGACCTCCCCCCTTAATAAGATGACACTATAGAAACAGACAATCCCAACTAAAATCTTTCAGCATTACCCTACCTTGTGTTTTGACCTTGGATAAAAGGAAATTTCTGCAATATTGGCTACAGAGAGGCACCTTCAATAATATTTATTTAGGTTTTTCTATTTTTTCCTATTGATTCATATATTTTTTAAACCCCCGACCTAATAATTCAGATTTCTCTGAGCCACTTAGTGATATGTTCTACCTCTTACAGGTTTTCAGAAGAAATCAGTCATGTGGCAGTTATTCTTTTATTTCATTACCCAGAAAATGAATTTGTGTGCATTTTAATACTATGGAATTAGCTTCAATAGAATTGCTTTTGAAAGGGCAGAACAGGATGAATAAGGTGGCAGGAAAAGGTCTGTTATGTGATACTACCTGCAAGATACTTCCTGTGTTGTGCATTCAGATAGCTGGGCTTAATATTATAGAGACAAATAAACAAATTACATTAAAGTTGGCATATGCATATACATGTTCACTTGTTGCATGGTGTATGTCTGCATAATTTAAAGAGACACACATATGTATGTCTCTAATCACTCATATAGGAACACATTCAAACATTCCTTTAAGCTGGGTTTCTTCAGCTTGGAGAAGAGGAGACTGAGGGGTGACCTCATTAATGTTTATGAATATGTAAAGAGTGAGTGTCAGGAGGATGGATCCAGGCTCTTCTCAGCGATGGCCAGTGATAGGACAAGGGGAAATGGTTCCAAACTGGAACATAGAAAGTTCCATCTTAATATAAGGAAGAACTTTTTCACTGTGAGGGTGACGGATTACTGGAACAGGCTGCCCAGAGAGGTTGTGGAGTCTCCTTCTCTGGAGACATTCAAGACCAATCTGTACATTTGCCTATGTGATCTACTCTAGATGATCCTGCTTGGGCAGGGGGGCTGGACTGAGTGATCTTTCGAGGTCTCTTCCAGCTCCTAATATAATATTACGTGATTGGAATATGTCATACCTAAACTTAAGTAAGGAACATACCTCTGGAGATTGTATAGGAACATAAGCTTTCTGTATTGGCCATGAAGAGAGAATCTGCACAAGAAAAGTCAGATACTGAATGTATTTTCTTTCCTACTAACCGTAAAGGTAGCTTAGGGCAACACTACTCCTTATTCTAAGTGTCTTATTTTGATGCTTTAATAAGAACCACCGTAGATATGAAAGATGGGTCAAAGCTTAAAAAAACACCACCAAAACAACAAAAAAAAAATAACCTACCCTAAAGGGGAAGTTTTGGCCACATCAGCTTTTCTGTGTGAGCTGATTTCTGTGCAGTAAGAAAATGCTTTACTTCTTTATTCTTCTTCTTTTTTTTTATTTCTGATATTTTCCTTTTCTATATCTTTTGATTGAAAACTTAATCAGTGAAGCCTCAACAGTTTAGGAATTTCAGTTTTATACTGCTTTAAAGTCCAGGGAATTTAGGAAAGGCTTTTGATGGGAATCACTCATGAATAATTTTGACATTCTACTGATTCCTAGAGAAAGCTTTCATAACTGTTGCATGTTTTTAGACAGGCAATCAACTTTGCATCATTAATGGGAAACAGTAGACAGCAATGGGAAATGGATTATGGTTGTAACAGTAGTCCTACTAACATATAAATCTGTTAAAAAAAAAATAAAAATATGTGTCTGGGGAAAAAAAAACAGCATTTTGCTACATAAATTAGCATAGGATAATGCAAAAAGTATAAAATATATCTTTTTTTCCCTGCTGTGGCCAGCCATGTCCAGAAAAAATTTACCCATAGAAAAAGGAGGTAGAAATTTCTCCATGAACCAGCACCTTAGTAAGGTTTCTAATTTATAATAACATTTAACATTATGCATGAGTTCCCAAGAGCTCTGACTCTAATAAGCTGCTTAGGGAGTATGTTGAATCAGTGTACCCTTTGACAGGCTTAGTTGCAACCACTTCCTCTTCGCTTTTAAGTCTGTTTTGGCGTCTGGAAGATTCCTTAGTAAAAAGAAGAGATGAAAGTTGATCAAAGGTAAGCATTCAAAGAAAGCTTTTCAAAAGCAGTTACTCTGTGTGAGCCTGACCCCGTGTAAGGAACATTAGTCTGAGCTTCAACACTTTTGAAATGTTACCTCTAGCTCCCTCAGGAACTGTGATGTCTTCCTAGTAGTCAGTGCAATTATATATCCCCAAGGAAAATGCGGGCCACTGGCACGGCACAGCATTCAAGCTTATGTCTTGGAATGTAGATCATGCTGTAACAGAAAACAACAGCTTATAGGAAAAGGGAAGTAATGGCAGACAATGTGGTGAGCTTTTCTCCCACTCTATCAGTATTGTGGTCTTTGACAAGTGCAGAAAGAAAAATGTTAATTTACGATTTAATTTAAATGTCTGCTTTAAACAGTTGTCACTTCCAACCCAGGTGACATATCAGAAAAAATTCCTGTTCTGAACAATATGACAACAGCAGGAAAAGGACAGAAAACAGTGACAGAGTGAGTACTTATATATTAATTGAGAGAAATAATAATAATAATAAAAAAAGAACCAAACCAGTTGTTTATGTATATTAATAGACAAACTGTGCTACAAGAGAATTGAAACCGTGGTACAATACAGAATATCTTTGGCTTTGAGGAGATTGATCCATGTGACATGCTGATGCAATCAAAGATTGTGACAGAGGCTTATAAATGTTAATGACCTATCATAAGGAACAAGAAGAAACAAAATGGAGGCAAGAAAAGGTGATTCTATTTATATCAGAATCATTAAGCTGATATTAAATTAAAAATATAATCAGTAACATCAATATTTGTTGATATATTAACATAAATAATATTAATAGCTATCAGGGAATTAAATTTATACTTCTGACCCTTTTTTTTTTTAATTTTTTTTTTCTGAAAGACTGCTAGGTAACGAGGATCCTCTGAATTTATACATAGTGATATCATTATCCTCAGGAGAAGAGATCTCACCTAACTAAAGCAATGGATATTATACATGTATATGAACTTTAAGGTAATTAAGGCCCATTAGGGATTAGGTAAATGCTAAACTTTTGAACTGCTTGGCAGTAATTTTTTTCACATGACTTGAGACTTAAATTATGGATTCACTGGAGGTTTTATTGCATCATTACCCAATACACTTCTAAAAGTGCATTTCAGCAGTCTCAGTTGCCAGTGTGATCCTCACTCCCGTGGGTGAGGTTGCAGAAAAGATGCTAATTGGTATATAGATGTATGGTCTGGCATTAAATAATCATTAGATAAAATACAAAACCAATATTGAGGCAGAGATGAAAACATTATCTCCTTGTATCCAAGAATTGTCCTAGCTATTAGATCAAAATATCATACCTAATCTTGCTCATTCTTTCTTTCTTCAAAATTAATCCTTAATTCTGCTATGCAGTAAGGACCAGCTGCATAAGAACACATCCACAAAAAAAAACAGAAAAAAACCCTGCAAAAAAACTAAAAGAGCATGTGTGACTTCTTCCCTCACAAAAAAAAAAAAAAGAGGAATCCCCAACATCTTAAACAGATGTTGAGTAAAAATTAAAATAATATTCTGAATGCATGTGCTTTATTTTGGCCTGTGGATTTTGTTTGGTTTGTCTGAGGTTTATTGAGGACGGTGGTGTAGTTTTTAATTAAAATAGACTAAAAATCCCAAACCATTATGGGGTATAAATTCTGTCCAAATCTACCTCAACAGTTCCAAGTTGAGGATACATAAATCATGGATATGTTTCCAGTGTATCTACATCTGTTTTGGAGTGTCATGTTGACCAAACTGGAGACATTTCTATTCATGGTACCAACTGTTAAGAATCTCTTTTCATAGACTCATAGAATGCTTTGTGTTCGAAATGACTTTTAAAGATCACCCAATCCAAAGCCTCTGCTATGGACAGGGACATCTTGTACTCAGCCAAGTTGCTCAAAGCCTCATCCAACCTCACCTTGAGTACTTCCAGGGATGGGTTGTGCACAACTTCTCTGCAACCTTATACAGTGTCTCAGTATCCTCAGTGTAATGATTTATTCTTTATATCTGAATCTAAGCTAAATTGACCGTCTTTTAGTTTAAACCATTACCCTGTATCCTGATATTATAAGCCCTGATTAAAAAAAAAAAAAAAAAAAAGAAAATAGCCCTTCTCCATAATTTTTATAAATGCCCTGTAAATACTGAAAGGCCAGAAAGTGATCTCCCTGGAACCTTCTCTCAGGATCACAGAATGGTATGGTTTAGAAGGAACCTCTGGAGGTATAGTCCCATCATATTGCTGGACTGGGATAACCTAAAACATGTTGCACAGAATCGGATCCAGACAGGTTTGGAAAATCATCAGAGAATGTGGGTCCACATACTCTCTGGGGAGCATGGTACAGTGCTCCGTCACCCTCAAAGTGAAGATTTTTCTTATATTGTGATGGAACTTCCTGTGTTCTATTCTGTGCACATTGCCACTTGTACTGTCAAACAGGGGACTGAAAAACCTCAGTTGTCTCAGCCTTTCCTCATAGGAGAGGTGTTCCTGCTTCTGATCACTTTCACTGCCCTCCTGTGGTACCACTCTACGAGATACATGTCTTTCTTTTACTGTTGACACCAGAGCTGGATGCAGAACTCCATGTGGAATCTCATTACAGTGGAACAGAGGAGAAAAACACTTCCCTTGATTTGTCATCCACCCTTCATAAAAATTTGGAATGGTTAGAGTTGAAAGGGCACTTAAAGATCACTTAGTTCAAACATGCCTACCATGGACTGGGGCATCCTCCATAAGACTAGTTCAAAGCCCCATCCAATCTGGCATTGAACACCTACAGAGAGCAGGCGTTCACAACTTCTCTGGGAAACATGTTCCAGTGCCTCACCATTTTCCCAGTAAAGAACTTTTCCTAATACCTAATCTAAATCTATCTTCTGTCAGCTTAAAGCTATTACCCCTTGCCTGATCACTGTATGTACTTGTAAAAACTCCCTCTCTAGATTCCATGCAGCTCCCCTCCAGGTACTATAACGCTGCAACAGGGTCTCCACATATGAGGTCTCAGCGAGTCCTCATGGGACTGGTGCTCCAGCCCTCTAATCAACTTTGTGACCCTCCTCTGGACATGCTCCAACAGATCAATGTCTTTGACAGCACCCAGAGCTGGACACAATACTCAAGGTGTGGGTCTCAGGAGAGGAGTAAAGGAAGAGAATCACTTCCCATGATCTGGTCATGTTGGTTTTGATCCAGCCCAGGATATGTCTGGCTTTCTGGGCTGCAAGCATACACTGCCAGCTCATGTTGAGTTTTCCATCAACCAACACCCCAAAGTCTTTCTCCTCAGGGCTTCCCTCAGTACGTTCTCCGCCCAGCCTGTATTTGTGCTTGGGATTGTGCTGACCCATGTGCAGAACTTAGCACTTGGCCTTGTTAAACTTCATGTAGTTTGCAGAAGTCCATCTCTCCAGCCTGTCAAGGTCGCTCTGGATGGTGTTCCTTCCCTTCACTAGGTCAACTCACAGTGCACAGTTTGCTTTCATCAGCAAATTTGCTGAGCATGCACTTAATCCCACTTTCCTTGTTGACAACAAAGACAGTTCCAATCTCAATATTGATGCCCAGGGAATGCCACTCATCACTGATCTCCACTTGGACACGGAGCTGTTGAACATAAGTCTGTATTCCCATGTAATTACACTATCACTATGTTATGGTTTCCCATAGACATGAAGGTTCAGCTCTCATGGGAAAGTTGTGCTTTCCTTTTCACATGAAGGTTAGTTCTCACGGGAACAGTTTTAAAGGTCTTCCTCCCTGGTCACCTGGCCAAGGTAATTGGGCTGGTGTTTGTCCATCATGTCTGACCATCCTCTGTTATCCCTTACACATGCCAATAAGATCACAGCCCTGCAGGCATGTACATGTCTCCAACTCCTCTCTTTTTTTCCCATACTACATGCATTTGCAAAGAGGCATTTGAGTTGGGCCACAGATAGAGCTTGATGGATTGTCTGTAATTCCTTTGATATTATCCAAGTTTCCCTGTTGATCCATCCCTTTAAGACTTTAGGTGTTGTGTAGTCTATCCACCAAGTCTCTGAGCAACAGGCTGAGGGCCCTTGCTAGTACTAAGGCTTTCTGGCCTTAATGTCTCATCCACAGCTTGTTGCAGGCCATTTTGATATAATTATCCTCCCCCTTCAAGTCTAGTTTAAAGCTATTTCAATGAGCCCCACAAGCTCCTGAGCAAAAACCCTTTTCCCCTTTGAGAAGGATTAATCCCATCTGTCTTCATAAAACCTGGTGTTGTGTAGGCCACCTCATTACCAAAAATCCCACAATTGTGATGGCGACACCAGCCACAGAGCTTTATATTAATGGACTGGGTCCTTCTGGTCCTCCCACTGTCTCTGCCCACTAATGGAAGGAGAGATAAAAAAATGACCTGTGCTCCAGTTTGCCTTGGGCATCATCCTAATATCCTGAAGTCTCTTTTGATAACTCTTGGACTACACATTGTAGCTTCATTGGCACCCACATGGAATTCCAGTAGTCAATAATAGTCTGAGAGCTGTACCAGGCTAAGAAAGTTTCTAGTCATGTCCTTAAGTCAGACCCACAGGGAGGCATCAGATTTCCCTTGGAGGGGAGTCTGTCCAGCATACTGGACCCTCTGTAAGCCTCAGAAGGGGACACTTCATTTGATGAAGCCCAGGGTATGACCGGTTTTGAGGGCTGCAAGGACACACTGCCACACATTATATACAGAAAGGGTTTGTGAGCCTTTTGGGTTCTGCAACAGGAATCAGGTACTTAAAAAGCAGTTGCTTTGTTACTGATTGTTATAATATTTAGGAGAAATATGTCTATATATTTAAATATTAATTCTACTTTAGAGATGTAGTAGATGAGTACTATATTAAAAGATGGGTTGTATGAGGATGAGCACACAGAGTTGATCAAACTGAACATAAGGAAATGCTGAGATTAANATATATATATTTTCTTTGGAAGGAACTGATAAGAAAATCAAAACTATTTTTATGAGGTTTCTACATCTATAGTGTATTGGTTGGTTCCTTGCTTGTTTTTCCTGTGGAATAGGTTGTTCTCTCGAACTGAATATCACTAACATGCATATTGTTCAAAGGTATATAGAAGATCAAGCATTTCTGCATTAGGTATTTGATCAGTGCCTGGAACAGAATTTCCAATTAAGTTTTTTTTCTATAGGAAGGTGCTTTTTTTCTGGGGAAAAATAAAAAAGATAAAAATAAAAGTTCACCTTTAACAAACCTCATTAAAACTGCTTCAAAAACCTAACCAATGAGTGGCATGGGATGATCAGGAGAATTTCTTCAAAAACATATTTTTTTTTCAAGCTACAATTTAATGTAGATGTGGCCTAGGGCAACATAGCTTGGGCTATAGCTTTATGCTACAAAGCCAAGCATTTCTGAGAAATTATTTTCTGAACTTTAGTTCAAAGCTGTTACAAGTCTGTGGGTCTTGAAGTCATAATTCCTTTTGTGCTTCTGTCCCTAAGAACTGTGTTTTGTAAAAATTATTTTATTATTCCATTTAAGCAATTAAAAGTTCAAGTAGCAAAGGTGCTAAATTCAAGGCATGACTTCTGCATCCACTGATAAAACTGTGCTTAGCTTTCATGTGACAAGATCAAGCTCAAAAATTTTCCATGTCTGATAATGAAAAAGAGTAGCTAGACACTAACTTCTGCTATTTTAAATTTTCTAAGTCCAGAAGTTATTACTAAGTCAATTACACTGTTTAGAAATTCTGTTGTTTTTTAACACTGTATAATTGCAAGGAGAATATCTTAATTTACAAATGAAATATACCACTTCTTGTCAAAAAGAAGATATTAAACCAAATGCTGGGCAAATTATGTTTGTATGTTTAGTTATGTGCAGTGGCATAAAATATCGTATATTAATATAAAGTAGACCAATACCTATGTAATGAAAGATGTAAGTTTATGTTTCATCAGATTTCTTAATGTTTAATGTTAATAAATACATATTAAAATTTGAAGAATATTAAATAGAATTTTATTTGTCCCGGCAGCAGATTTTTTGCACGAATTCTATAGATTATATCACTTGCATCTCTACTCCATTGTAACTAAGGCTGTAGGGATGTACTATTTAAGTGTTCTCTCTTTACTTGTAAATGGAGAAAATTGGTAATATTTTGTCTTGCCCCCAAGAAACTGTTTATCTCAATAAACAATTATTTGATACTATACATATGCCAAGTACTGGTCTAATCTGAATTCACTTTCAGTTTCTAATTAGACATCTGCTAAAGTCCATAACAGGAAATCTAATAGAGTTGTGGTGTAATTTGTCAAAGTGATTAATGATTCACAGTGTTAAAGTACTCATAAAGAGAGCTCTATGTGAATCATTATACAAGTCGGAATTAAGCTCTTTTGCTTTTATGAAGAATGTTTCGAACTTGTATTATTACCAGCAATTACAACAGAAAAACACACCAAAATGGAAAAGATCAAATGATAAAGCTATTTTTGCCACCATTCCCTAATTGGAATACTTATGTTCAAAGTAACTGCCAAAACTAATGAAAAATGTTTTGTCGCCTTTTTTTTCTCTCCTTTTCTCTCTAGCTTTTTGATATTCCAAGATTTTAATGAAAATGCGCACAGAACTCGTAGCTGTACATTTTACAAGTTGATGGGGAAATTTCTAAAGAAACATTAATTATTTTGGTACTATTTATGAGTTACACAAAAAACTCTCATATAGATATTCTGATGAATGCAAGTGCAGAATTCATATTATTTTCTATAGCCATTTATAGCTCCTCAGAAAATCGGCAGAAAGTCAGCACGGCAGCAAGGGTTTTTTTTATTGTCTTCAACTTTGGAGTATTTTTCAGTGTTTGTTAAACCTCTGTCTTACTTCAATTGAGTTTGATTTAAAACAAAACCAAAACCCAAAACATTCTAGGCAATAAAGATAGAACATTTCCTTTGACAAAATAAATAAGTAAATAATACATAAAGAAATCCGGTATGTCAGAGAAGTTACTGTGGGGGTTGTGAGCCCCATGACTAAACAATAATTTATTGAGTGAAAAGATGATGGCAATCTGTTTCCTCGCTTAGCAGAGGAAGTCACTTGTGTTCTGTCATGTGAAATTCCCTTCATACTTCTTAGAAGGCAGATGGTATTCAAGATTTTCCCCTGCTGCTATAGAAAATATGTGGTTTTCCAACAGTATGTCACTTGTCTGTGGCGATACCATCTCTTTACTCACCGTGTATATGGATAGTAGAAATCACCGAAACTCTGCCCACAGTTCTTGGGTACCTTCACAGCATTTTTAAGAGGCAGTGACCTTCACAACTTGCACTTTTATGTTTTTTGGTGTGATTTTTTTTTTTATAATGGGAATTGTCCCATTAGAAAATATTAGAAAATAATTGTCCTTATTAGAAAAAGAATATAGTAGTTGATTCCAATTATGAAAGTACATGGTGAATCAGAGAGAACAAAACGTACAAGATCACAGTTCCGTCTGGTTTGTTGGAGCAAGCTTGGGGGTGTTCAGCATGAGATCAACAAGTTCCATTTCATATGGATTATGCTTTGGAAGGTGTCATATTTAGATTAGTTTATAAAAATATATGGCCATGTAAAAGTTTGTATATGAATTCCAACATACTTGACTTAAAATAAATTAAAAATAAGACATTTGGAGGCTACCGATAAAGTTTTCATTTAAAAAAAAAATCAATGCTAAAACCCCTAACATCTTATACTTTATTAACACAAAGAAATATTTTTCTTTGTGTTAATAAAGAAATCATCTGTCTGCAAAATTGTAATTATTTCTTTGAAAAAAGTATATGAAAATTGCAATATTTTGACAGATATTAAGAAATATAATTATGTGTACAGTAGTTAAAACATGCTAGATTGTCTCAAAAGTTGAGGGGGTGTTGGTTGACAGCCGCCTAAACATGAGCCAGCAGTGTGCCCAGGTGGCCAAGAGGGCCAATGGCATCCTGGCTTGTATCAGGAATGGTGTGGCCAGCAGGACCAGGGAGGTGATAATCCCCCTGTATTCTGCACTGGTGAGGCCTCACCTCGAGTACTGTGTTCAGTTTTGGGCCCCTCACTTCAAGAAAGATGTTGAGGTTCTGGAGAGTGTCCAGAGAAGGGCAACGAAGATGGTGAAGGGTCTGGAGAACAGGCCCTATGAGGAGTGGCTGAGGGAGCTGGGGTTGTTTAGTTTGGAAAAGAGGAGACTGAGGGGAGACCTTATTGCTCTCTACAACTACCTGAAAGGACGTTGCAGTGAGGTGGGGGTTGGTCTCTTCTCCCCAGTAACAGGCGACAGAACTCGAGGTAATGGCCTCAAGTAGTGCCAGGGAAAATTTAGGTTGGATATTAGGAAGAACTTCTTTACTGAAAGAGTCATCAAGCATTGGAACAATCTACCCAGGGAGGTGGTTGAGTCCCCATCCCTGGAGGTGTTTAAAAGACAGATAGATGCAGTGCTTGAGGACATGGTCTAGCGGTGGACTTGGTGGCGGTAGGTTAATGGTTGGACTGGATGATCTTAGGGGTCTTTTACAACCTTAACAATTCTATGATTCTATGAAAAGTCACTTCAGAGAAAAAAAAACATATTTGAGCACTTAAATACATGGAAATTTCATTTAGGAAGTAGACATAGAAAAGAATCCTACATGGTAGAATATTTAAAATTTTATTTTTTGGCAAAAAAAAAAAAATCAATGTCCAGCTTTAATTCCTTTAATTCCTATTTTGAAATACTTAAACATAGAATCTGATACTATTGTGAACATGTGTTGTCTCTCACTGCAATACATGATTAGCATGAAACAAATGTTGAGACATTTTCTTTACCATTGTAATTACTGGACACTTAAGATAGCTTTGGGCACTGAGCCATGAAAATATCATCAAAGTAAATTACTAAATGAAACCATATTTTTTTCTACTTAATTAGTAAAATTAGCTGTTTTAAAACATTGTATGAATTAAAAACCCCAACCAATAGAACATACAAAACCCATCCTCAACAAACCAAATAAAACTGAAGCAGATAACTGGAAGCTGAAAGACATGCACTTTGTATATCACGAATGAAGTTCTGAAGTCTAGCAAGTACAATTCATGTACATTAATTAATATGTACTTCAGCATTCTTACTTATATACCGTGGTCTCTGTTATAACTGAATTCTGTCAGCAGTATTAATATAAGGCTTTTCTTTTTTTACAATATATGCTTCTCACATAATGTTGGAGCGAGTCCAGAGGAGAGCCACAAAGATCATCAGAGGGCTGGAGCACCTCTCCTATGAAGACAGGCTGAAAAAGTTGGGATCGTTCAGCCCGGAAAGAGAAGGCTGTGGGAAGACCTAATTACAGCCTAGCAGTACTTGAAGGAGTCCTGCAGGGAAGTTGGAGAGAAACTGTTTATGAGGCAGTGTAGTGATAGGACATGGGGTAATGGCTTCAAGCTGAAAGAGGGCACGTTTAGATCAGATGTTAGGAAGAAATTCTTTGTTCAAAGTGTGGTGAGGCCCTGGCACAGGTTGCCCAGAGTAGTTGTGGAAACCGCATCCCTGGCAGTGTTCAAGGCCAGGTTGGATGCGGCTTTGGGCAGTCTGATGTAGGGAGGTGTCCCTATCCATGGCAGAGGGGTTGGAACTACATGATCTTTGAGGTCCCTTCCAACCCAGAGCATTCTGCTATTCTGTGATTGATTCTATGGTTCAGTTGTGGGTGGTTATGTACGCACAATCAAACCCGTGTAACAGCTCAGAAGTAGTAAGGGGAACCAAACCACTTAAAATGAACTATTTGATTGCATGAATTGATTTGTTCACTGACAAGTACATTTACCATGTCCAAGTCATCCCACTGAATATTTACACCTGAAAAGGGAATGTAAAGCTTAACTTGGATATACTGAACTCTTTGGTACTTACTTCCTGGACAAATTCAGGATGCATTACCAAGAATCTCTGAATGTAACTAAACTGAAGACACAAAGCCAGACTGTTTGAATAATGTGTGACATACCAGGAAAGAAGCCCCCGTTTGAAAACACTATCTGGAATACTTTTACATAATTGTAGGGAAGTGGAAAAGGCCTAAATCTTATAGATCATACTCTTCTGGGCATATTTACATTTATTTAGAAACTGAGCAAATCAGATTTGAAGTTATACTACAGGAATGCCAAGATGTGTAGTACTAGAAAATTGGTGTATCTTGTTATTTTACGAAGAAAGCTGTGCCTGCTGCAGCTGTGTCGGGACTGTTAAATTTCAGTCTGACACATCAGTCGTGGTGGAGCACTGAAGACCCCAGTGGCTAAGAATCAAACACTATGAGTAAGAATCAACTGATGCAAAGCATCCTTTTCAGGACACCTTGACACACCTGGCAGGATGCTCTGGATGGTCTGTGCTACGAATGTAATGTGGATTGTCAGGACTGATAGAGGAATCTTACAAGTCTTGCTGGGTTCTGAGAGCTCAGGGATTTGGTGATTGCCTATCACAGCCCTAGCACTGGGCTGCTAGTATTTCTATGACAACATGATGCTATATTTGTTAGAAGTATCCACTGTCATTGACATACTTATCTCACAGTTATCTTGTTATCGTAGTAGTCTACTGTTATAGTTTATAGTTATAGTTAAATATTGCTAAACAGTAGTTTTATCTGCTACAGCTTGCTTAAGTGTGTTGGTTTTGGAGAATTAAACAATGGAGCTCAATATAACTGTCAAAGAATAGCTATAAAGTGTCATTTGGAGATGTGTAAATTTAGATGCAATCCTGGTCTCTGTCTGCTATTCAAGAAAAGTAGAGGTGTCATATGTCACATCTGGCAGTGACATGTGGATGTTCAGGATGCCTTAGAGTGTTTAAAGTGGGCCTGTCTTTAAGCAACTGTCTCGTGTCCATGATGTTAGATATTTGCTATAAGATTTAACCAATCCAGTGTAAGGAGGTCATAGTGAGTCTGGCTCTTGCAACTAGTGGTAGCTACTCAGGGAATGCAAATGTTGTTTGATAAATACATATTTAGTGTCCCAGTCACCTAATTCAGGGTCCTGGACTGCAGGCCTCTCACAAAAAAAAAAGATTCCAGGCCAAGAAATCCTAAAACTATTTTGTCCTCCATTTTCCTCCAGAAATTTTAGCATATGATGGCTCATATCTGAAGTCCTCTGGTGGAAGCTCATTAAGCTATTTTGTCTTAGGAATCCATTCTTTTAGCAAGAGTATCCATTGCAGTCTTGTGGCAATTTTACACTCCTACTCAGTAGGAAATGATTTGTTGTGGGGAAGTCTACTAGAGGCATACTGGATCTGGAACGTTATTCCTCAGTTCTGGGAGGACACTTATTTGATTGGCACTGAATGTAGCAACTTACATAGGTTTAGGGTTTCATTCCTTGAAAGACACTTTT
>VXBZ01005659.1:0-23499 GCA_013399135.1 Heliornis fulica | reverse complement strand
AAAAAAAACCAACTGCTTTGGTTAGAACTTTCTAGCTTTCCACCCATCATCCCAGAATATGGAACTACAGAAGTGGAGTTCAGGATACACATCTATCTTCCACCTGATCCCTTGTTTTCCTTGTTCTCTCCTGAGAGAATCACTTTAGATGGGTGTGATATACTCATTTTGGATATACTTTGTATAGGGCAATATGTGTATTATAGCAAATTATATGAACCTCAAATATAGTTGCAGACTCAAATGTTATTTTCCAGTTTGAGCTCTGTGAGCTCCACAGCACTGACTGACATCAGAAAAAAATCATTGTTTGCTGGAAGGGAAAGTAGTAAAAAAGGTGATCAAAGTGGAGACAACTTTCAGAAGAACAAGACTTGGGACAACAGTATGTGGCTGCTGAAATTCTGAGACTGTTAAAACCCACACTTCTCCATATACAGAATATTTATATTGTGATTGCCAGTATTCTAGTATATGGTGTTCTTCTTAGAGTGTGATTAGATAAATGACAGTTTCTTAAGTGATTTAAAGCATGGAATGATCTATGTGCAATGCAAATTGGTTCTAAAATGACAGTATCTATGTTTCTATCTGGTGCAGTAACTTTTAGGTGTATCACATTTGCTATCCTAATGCAGTATTTTTCACTTTATTTGCCTGCTGTAGCAGTTTCAGTTACATGGTGTTGCAAATTGATTTTGTGCAATTTTGAGGTAGCAGCAATTTAAGAGTTATTAACACTACTATATTAAATCAGAAGATTAGATTGCATGATATTTATTGACACTCAATTATAAATCATTTAAAAAACACATGATTTAGCACGGTTTGTTATATTCAAAATTTTGCAACTTAATTAAGGATTCAAAAATGCCAAGGCTCACGTGAAACAGTTTTCTAAATCAAATCACATACACACACCAACAGAAATACAGGCACAGAGGTTAACTTACAATGATTTTCCTCTCTTTTCAAATTTTAGTGATTTACTAGCTTTGTCATTTATTGGCATATTTCATCAAATTATATTTGAATCCATTTCCTTCATAGATATCTATCATTGGACAGTCTTTGAGTCCTTGGGAAATCTACCCTGAGAGGCATCCCAACTCAGGGGGAGATACTGGATCACAGCCTGATGCAACCCCAGAGAGCTCATAAAGCATCATATAGGATCATGAGATGACTGGCTTTGGTCTGTTTTGTGGGGTTGTTTGGTTTGTGGGTTTTGTGTTTGTTTGGTTTGGTTTGGGTTTTTTTTTTTTGTTTGTTGGGTGGGGTGGACAGGAGGTTTTGTGGTTTTGGTGTTTTGTGGGTTTTTTTTTGTTTGGTGGGTTTTTTTCAGGCAATAATTCTTTTTCAGGTAATTCTGGTACCTTCCAGATTGGGTTATGGGTTTGGGCTTTGATCCAGGCAGCAGGAGTTCCAGGCCTGGTTATGGAGAACCTGATCATCCCAAGTCACTGCACGTGTAACCAAAATAAGAACACAATGTTGGGATAGCAAAGTGACCTGGGTTGCGGCACCGCCACACATGACAAAAAAATAGTAAGCTCTTATATCAAAAGACAAAACATCCCTATGTTGCAGCCCCAGCTATGCCACTAAGAATCAGCTCATATTCTTTTTTTTTGTACCCAGAAGTGAACACCCCATACTACCGTTGGTTTTAGATGAAATTAATATATAATTGTCCTAGTTCAGCAAGAGGTTATCACTGTGTGGGGGGATCAAGGCTGTGTATTCTACACCCTCTATTCATTCCTCAAGAATAATGGACCATTTGCAACAGTTGCCCAGGAAGTCGTTAGCACCTTCACACTCAGCCTGAGGGGGCGTGGGTGCTAATGGGCCATCAATGGTCCAACCATACCCCATGACTCACCGTTAATTACCCATTGTGTGAGTCCTCGCCCTGGGGGAGGGACTGGGTGCTCCCTGAGGATATACAAACAGGGGCAGAAGGGCTTTGGACTCTCTCTTCGTTGGATCGGGAGGAGCAGCGGGACCTCGTCAGGAGGAAGCCATCGCTCTCGACCGGACTACAAGCATCGCTTCTGGCCGGGCCACAGCCGTCACCTGCAGCAACGGACTCTTCACTTCTTTTTGCTTTGGACTTGGGAGAGCCACGTGGATCTCGGCACCGGGGCTAACAAACCCCTTTGGGCTTGTGCCCTGGGACACTGGGTTTACTGCTGGGTCTTGGTGAGTTGAAAGCAGGTTGTTCTCTTTGTGTCAGTGTTTGTATGGTAATACCTTTCATTAAATTGTAACTCTGACTTATAATCATCTCTTGTGGTGGGTCCATTTCTCCTGCCGGTTTACCTCTAAACCAGCACAATAATTAACATCTTAAAAGCAGAAAAAATATGTACTGTCTCCCACTAAGCCAGTCTGATGTTGAACAAACCTTTAATCTTTAAGGGGTAGTTTAACACTTCCAATTATTTATTTGCCCTGTGAATGTGTCAGTCATTTTATTTTGATTGAAATGGAGCTTTGACTAATAAACTCTTGACTTGGTTGTCTCTCTTAAGTAGCTAAAGTAAGATGGAATCTAGCTTAAAGATTTTTCATAAAAATTTATGAGAGTGTAATCTATACACTGGACAAATAGATAATTCGATACATTGTCTTCTTTCATATTTTAATTCCACCTTAAGTAATTATATCTAATGCTTTAATTAAAAATATTGTTTCCACGTTTAAATAACAGATTGTCAAAAAAAGTTATAATTAGAATTTGTTTTCAAATGCACAACATTGTCCCTCTTCCTGGCACTTAAAATAACCTGCATTCTTTTTAGCCACTTAGCATGACTTTATGTAGCTTTAAATCCCAAGACTTGACAATCTGTATGAATGAAATGGTTGTATAAAAATGAGATTAGTTACATCATACTTTTATGGCACTATCTTTGAAAGATATGGTCAGACAATTAGGGGAAGTTTTCTAAGCCAACTGGACACTTGGATTCTTGCTATTTTTCTAAGAATGTCATTCGTGCGACTAGAAATATCAGTGATAAATATCTACTATTTCCCCATACTGAGGCTATGTAGAAAATGCACATCAGAGGATTAGGGATGACTTTTACACTATTAAGATATATCAGAGTGTTCATTTATACAGTACCTAATTTGTACCACACATAAAATGATAATGACCCTCCTCAAACACTTGACTAACTTAATATCCTGATCTGGTTCATATTTTTATATTGCTCTTGATCCAGTTTAAGACATTTATCTACTGCTGCAATTTATTTACCCTGACCATGTTTGGGTTTTTGAGGAGGCTTTGTTTATTTTTTTGGGTGGTTTTTATACTGCTATGAATGTCATCCATCAAATGGTTTCAGAAGTTAAAGACCAGAGCAAATAAGACCACACATTAGATACATAAAAGCCAACTAAATCAACTTGGTACTGAATCAGATAACTATACTATGGTTCATACACCTGAACTTAATCATTTGCAAAATGATGGTGGGGATATATTCAGTTATTCATTTGCACAGCATCCCTTGAACTGCTGAGTCATGGACTGATTGCTAGTAACATCCTTCAGTGATCAGTACTGGGACTGGGGTTTTTTAATGGCTGTATTAGAGACCTGGATGGTGAAACAGAATGGACCTACAGCCTGTCTTCAGATGACACCAAGCTGGAGGTGCATTCAGTATGCTGGAGGACTAGGACTGCAATTCTGAGGGACCTGGACAGGTTGTCAAAATGGTATGACAAGAACTTAAAGTTCTACAATCACTGGATGGGAGCCTAGTAGCTAGAAATCAGCTTTAAGGAAAGACCTTTTTTAAGACCTGGAGTCTTGGTTGACAGAAGGTTGAACATGAGCCAGCAGTATGCCCTTATAGCAAAAACCAATGGCATTCTGGGTTGTAAGAGAAAGAGGGTAGCAGGTCAATGTAGATATCATTCCCAGCATCTAGGGTAAATCTAGAATACTTTGTCCAGTTTTGGTCTTCTTAAAAGAAGAGGGCAAGCATATATCACATAATCACAGAACGTTAGGAGTTGGAAGGGACCTCATCTAGTCCACCCCCCTCCCTAGATTACCTAGATTACCTAGATTAAATCGCACAGGAATGCATCCAGATTGATTGTGAATGTCTCCAGAGAAGGAGACTCCACAACATCTCTGGGCAGCCTGTTCCAGTGATCTGTCACAGTGAAAAAGTTTTTATTTATACTGAGATGGAACTTTCTATGTTACAGCTTGGAACCATTTCCCCTTGTTCTGTCACTAACCAACACCAAGAAGAGCCTGGATCCATCCTCCCGACACTCACCCTTAACATATTTATAGACATTAATGAGGTCACCCCTCAGTCTCCTCTTCTCCAAGCTGAAGAGACCCAGCTCCCTCAGCCTGTCCTCATAAGGAAGGTGTTCCACTCCCTTCATCATCTTGGTGGCCCTGTGCTGGACTCTCTCAAGGAGTTGTATGTCCTTCTGGAACTGAGGGGCCCAGAACTGGACACAATACTCCAGATGCAGTCTCACCAGGGCAGAGTAGAGGGGGAGAAGGACCCCCACTTGACCTACTAGCCACCCTCCAATATTGAAGTGAGACCAGTGGACTGCCACTGAGAGAGTCCAAGAGCACATGAAATACAATAAAAGGTAAGAGAATTGAGTTCGTCCTGCAGAAAAGAAGGTTCCGTCGAGACTTCACTGTCTACAAATAATTAATGTTTGGGCGAATGTGGTGGTGCAGCCTCCCAGGCCATTCTGAGATCTGAGGATAAACCCCATTGTGCTCCTACTTTGGATACAAGTGCAGTATTTGGGCATAAGGCACTCTGGCCACACCTGGGCCACCTGCTGCCTGAATTGGCTACTAAAATGACCCTCTGTGAATTGTGGCCAGAATGGACAATGCCAAATGTCCAAAGCCAATGATCTCAAGATCCTATAAATAGCAATCCAAAACCTTTGAGCTCTCCAGGACTGCAGCAGGCTGAGCTGGGACACCTCTCAGAGTAGATGACACAAACATTCAAGATCATCCTGTGATGATTTCATGGGGTCTTAAAGGCCTGAATTCTTGAGATTCACTGACTGCTAGTTGATAAATCACAGTGCATAAAAGTGATTAATTTATGAATCTCATGAAAAAGGGAATTTTAGTCATAGATTAACCTCTGTGTGTGTGAAATTGGTTCAGAACTCTGTATGTGTGTGTAATAGGATACAGGATTGTTCATCTGCACCTCTGTATGTAGGATTTGATTTAATGTCCATACATGTGTGCAGCCCTACTCAGTGTCAGTCTCAGGTGACCCTTGCCACTCTTGAATCTGTAACTAAGTCACTATTTTGATTGTAACAAATTCCAATGAATTGCTCTTTTAAATTGGCTGATGACTAAGCACTGTTAATAATATGCTGATCTATCTCAAAAATAGTGATAAATCCTAAATTTCTGGTAAACTGAAGCCCTGTGAAAAAATATCATTTGTGACATGGGAGTCAAAAGTAAAAAAGATATCCAGACTCTTCCAGAGATGCACAGTGGGGGGACAAGAGGCAAACAATCCAACTTTGAATATGGGAAATTCTGACTGTATAAGGAATTTTTTTTTTACACCTGTGGGTAGTCAAACACTCGTGAAGGTTTCCCAATGACCCTGTAGATGATCCACCCTGTAGATATTCAAAACTTAGATTTTTCAGGGCACTGAGCAATCTCAGTGTCTGGTGTTGCTCTGAGCAGGAGGTTTGATTTATCCTACGGTAATGTTATTAGCATTAAAGTAAACTGATTACTTGAATATATGGCACTCTCTACTCACTGCTTCCATGCTGCTTTGAAAAGGTGGTGTATAGGCTATATGATTACCTCATTAAAAACCAACTAAAGAAATTAATAGTGGTGCAACAGTATTTTGGGTCCATTTTCTGACTTAAACTGAAGAACTCATTTTCACTTTTGGGTTCCTGATCACAAGCTTGAGCAGTGTCATTTCCATGGGAATGTCTGTGGTCAGGAGTTTGTGCTTCATAACGAGCACCTTCTCTGCACAGAGAATGAAAGTGAACAGGTTAGTCCTTACTAACAACTTTGTGGCTTTTTTCTATCTGCTTTTTTTGATTTTCTCTTTTAGTTTTGGTTATGGGTTGTTTTTTTTTTTTTTTTTAGGGGGGGGGGGGGGGTTTGTTTGTTTTTGTGTTTTTTTGTTTGTGTTTTTTTTTTAATATTATACTTTAAAATGTTTTCTAGGCAGAGTTTTCCAAGGGGATATAATCCCCATTTCAAAAATTATTCAATTAATAGCCAAACTGCGATGGAAATAAGTATTTAAAGTTTGTAGTGAAGAAATATAGAAAAGGTGAAAAATCAGGGTGATCTGGAATTTTTAACTTCTTTACTAAACAACTTTTTTCAAATGCAAATCATATTTCACTTGGGATCTGCACTTGTGATATGTAAGCACTTTTTGCCTTCGTGAATAAAATAAATCTATGCGTTCAAAATCTGTTTCTCAACTCCTCTGAATCTTAATTAGACATATTCACCAGATATAAAAGGCAAAATTAGTTTTAACCAGGAGTTGTTGATATTTTGCTTTTGTGTTGTTTGGTTGGAGATTTCTTTTTTTCCCCTAGAAAGGGAAAATTCAGAAATAAGCCAGTATTGTATTGAAGAAAAAATTTCATGGCCTTAGGATTTAATAAGCAATTTTCTTTATTGTCTCAAAATATAAAAATATAAAAGCTCCTTATTGCCTTTAGCCATGGGCAATTCATTGTTTAATGGTTCAGATTTTCATTCCTCAACTATTTTGAAGCCATTTATGATTTATTTTTTTACAAGTATATTGCTTGTATTTTATTTCCCATTTTCTCTGGAAAACTCCTAAATGTCTCAAAAAAATGACTTATATAAACTATTGCCGCTATTGTGTATCTAAAAATATATGATCGTGCTGGTTTTGTAGCTCAAAATAGTCTACATACACTATTCTAATGACTTCATGAAGTCATTAGGTGCAGTACTCATTCTAGCAGATGAGCATATGTGAGAGCATATATACTTTGGTTCTTAATTTAATTATAAAGTAGTGCAAAAATAATGAGTGGCCATACAGGCTTATATCAAGGGTCTGTCTCTGCTGTACCTGATTCCAATACTGGCAGCAGTGAGAGGGTGACCATTCCCACCCACTTCCTTCAGCTTTGTCAGGAAAAAACACTCACTGTCATAGAAGCAGAGTCTCTCGTTCCTTGAAACTCTTATTTTCTGATGGTGAGAGGAGTGGGACCAGCATTTCTGGACTTTATCAGTTTCCCTGGTCTGTTGAAACATGGATCATGTATTTTTATTTTTGACTGACCTACCACCCAAGCTCTCTAAACTGTAACTTAACTTTCTCATACCGTAGAAGCTACAGCTAATAACTAATGCTAATAACTAATAACTAAAGCTAATAACTATAATATAACAATAACTATATATAACTACAATAACTGTAATATATAACAACTACAATACTATACATATAACTGTAATAACTATAGTTAATAACTATAACTAATGCTGCTCTATAGTTAATAACTGTAACTAATACTGCTCTAGACTGCAAAAGAGGTGGCTCCTGTAGCATCCAGGTTCTCCATGACATCTCATCACCTGTCCCAAAAAGGAGACTACCAGAGATTAGGATGGATGGCAATGTGCCTCCTCACTGCCCCTTCATTGTTCTCCACAAATCTAAATACTGACACCGACATGGATGGTGGGGCTATAATTAGGTGACCTTCTGCTGCTAATCTTAGTCTCATTTAACACTCTAGGGAGTCTGACCTCCCTCTCCCTCCAATCTTGCTTTGCAAGACACACTTCTCTGCCATGTTTGGATTCACACTTCCTCCATCTGAGACTACACAAACTTGTCAGCTTCTCTGGACCCCAAGCAAATTTGCTATCTGCATCATCAGGAGGAGATCACTTGATGGAGTGGGTCTTGGGAACTTTGGGGACAGTTTCTGACAAAAGAAGATTTCAGGGGGTTGCAACTTCAGACACAGTGCAAACTGTGCCCTTTTTATTCAGCAGTAGGTATATTTAGGTAGTTCACATCAGATGTATGTAAGTGCTGCTTATTTAATGAAGAGCATTAACTTTTCTTCAATATGAAAGCCTAATTTAATCAATTTGACACTACCCCAATTCTTGTATTTGAAGGAATAGTATTCATCAATCACTATTCATACTTTCAAGCCACTCATTATTTTTCTGGCCTCAATGTTGTTTATATTTTCTAGATTTCAGAGTTACAGCTTACTTAGTCATAGATCACAAGGCAGACATTTCACACTTCTTTTCATAAAAATACCTTTTTTTTTTCTTTTTCTTTTAAACCTCAACTGCACACTGAGCTGGTATTTAGTTAGAGCTGACTGTCATAACTATTCCAAACTTTTTCAGAAAGAAAATGATCAGTTTATTTCCTATATCTTTATCTGCAAATGGTTGAATTTCCCCCCTTATTTACTTAATTTGCTTGTAGTGAATTTAATTTTCTTTGTTGTTATTTGATCAATTTCAAGAGATATTTCTTCAGTTCCTCACTGTGATTTATATTTGCTGTCCTGAAAAATTCATCTTTTCCATTGTTTATGGACATCCTGGACAGATCCTGATTTTGTTCCAGATTGTGAATGAAAATGTACAAGTTTGGCACAGCCTGCCAAGAAGCCTAAGACACTCCTACCTGGCTAAGGAATTGGAAATTAGCCAATAAGTATTTGATTTTGAAAATGAGGAATTGGTGATGGGGCAGATAATTAAAACTGAGACCACCATTGACACTAGCCTAGGTGGGGAAGTGCCACAAGTTGGTATCCAGATAGTGACATACTTAGTGACAGAAATGTCCTTGTTGCTGTCTTCTTGACCCTCTCCAACAGCTTTATGTCCTTCTTGTACTGTGGCATGCAAAACTGCACACTTTACTCAAGATGAGGCCACACCAACGCAATGTATAGTGGGACTGGGGATTCCCGGCCTGGACTGGCTGGCAATGACGCCGTGCTCAATACTGTGATTCTGTGATACACCCCAGGATACTGTTGGCTCACCTGGCTGCCTGAGCGCACTGTTGGCTTGTGTTTAACTTGCTGTTGCCCAGATGTTTCAATTGCCTCTGGTGTGGAAGAACCTGGCTCCATCTTCTTTGCACCATCCTGTTGGTTATATATACACACCAATGAAATTTCCTTAAGTCCATCTAGGACAGGGACACCTTCTTGGTAAGCAATTGCCATTTCATTCTTTCAGTGAGAATACCCAGGACAGAACTTTCCTAGCAATTTATTGTAAACATAGAATTTTATTACTATCATAGCATTTAAATTATAATCATAGTCAAATCATAGTGCTATTGCAGTAAGTGCATTTATCAACAGGTATTACAAGCCTTTTATATCTGTTAATTTAATACAACTTCTGTTAGTTTCAACTTTGCAAAACTCTTTCAGTGAAAGTCCTTCAGAGATTCTGACAGGCAAACGTTGACTCTCATATGTGGTATTATATATAATCCATTTGAAATAAAATGTTGACCGGGTCTGTGACTGCAGCTAGCTGCACCTAGCCATACCTATGCTTCTATTTATATCTGAAGAGTTTAGAAAACAAGGTGGACCTTTCTGAACCTTATGACTGAATGGGACAACCCTCCCCTCCCCACCACCCCAGCCACACATCAGACTCTTATCCTTTAAATGGCATTTGGCGATTCTGCCATTTAGTAAAACCTGATTGTAGTAAAACACCCTTCAGGTCTTCATGACTATGCCAAGATGCCTTTCCTTATTCTTTAGTATACTTAACTAGAGGCAAAACAATCTGCTTTCCTCTTCCTCTTTCTTGCAAGTGAGTGATGAGACCACTGAGAAGAGTTAACCTCACCCTTTTACTCCATACCCACACTTACCTGGAAAGATGTCCCTTTTACAGGTTTTTGAAGTCTGTAGGTATGGCTCCACAAAATGGTTGCAAAAATGTTTGGCTGTTGGATAAGTAAATTCTTGAAGCTGTTGAGCTGAGTGCTGTCAGACGAAATTTACTAGAAAACAATCAGTATTAGGCAGATCATGAAACATAAGTGTTTAAAAATCTAGCAAGTCAAAAGAGATTTTTCTCTTTGTTTTAAGAAGTTTTGAAAAAAATATGGGGAAATTCAGCTATACATAGCTACATTAGACCTGTCCTATGTTGTGTAAAATATGTAAGTTTTACAAGAAGGAAAGCCATGGCATTCCTTTTTCTGATGTCAAGATGTTTGTTATAAATATTGTATCAAGAGTTCTATGTCTGGTTAGGGCCAAGCACTGAATATAACTGAACAAGGAGATGAAAATTCTTCTTAATGGAATTATTACGTAATATAACCACATAATTTTTTTCTCTTCTTTTTTCTGCCACTACACAGAAGATGAAACCCAATAGTCTGTGCCTAGGATATTATTTAATGTTAAAAGACAATAATTATGATTAGAATTTGTCCAATGGAACTAGCTAATTTTCTATTTTGTTAGAATAAATGCGTCATTATCAGTAAGGAATTACTAAAATTTCGGAATAACAAAGAACTCTGTGAAGTTCTGGTTTTAATATTGTTCTTAATTGGTTTAATTTTCTATTCAAAATAGTCACATAAATTAGCATAGCAAGGAAGCCATTTATTCCTTAATATCTAAAAGCAGCTGTTGTCATGTTTTCTATCATATGTTTCACTCCTAAAAAAGAATAATGTTCTTTGCTTGCTCATTGCTGTTTTTTGCAAAGACTTGGAGAAAATAGCAGTTTTTCTGATCTCAAGTAAATTCAGCCAGCCTTCTTTTCCTCCTTCTTAGCAGCTGGGAGAAGTCTCATAATCACTAGCCCTTGTTTTCATGGTGTTTCAACTTTCTAAATGTCTGCTAGAAATACAATATAGTGGAGATAAAACAGTCTAGTTCCTGAAGTGCATGGAATATAACTTCCTGACACAGCAGGTGAGTAAGACAACTAAGGAAGGCACCCCACTGGACCTGTTGATGTGAATAGAGAAGGACGTGTGGATAATGTGACACTTGGAGGCTGTCTTGGGCATATCAATCATGAAAAGTAAAATTTTTCATTCTTGGAGAAGTAAGGAGGGGAAGGTGGGGTGCAGAACTGGNGTCTGCTAGAAATACAATATAGTGGAGATAAAACAGTCTAGTTCCTGAAGTGCATGGAATATAACTTCCTGACACAGCAGGTGAGTAAGACAACTAAGGAAGGCACCCCACTGGACCTGTTGATGTGAATAGAGAAGGACGTGTGGATAATGTGACACTTGGAGGCTGTCTTGGGCATATCAATCATGAAAAGTAAAATTTTTCATTCTTGGAGAAGTAAGGAGGGGAAGGTGGGGTGCAGAACTGGTACCTTGGACTTCCAGAGGGCAGACTTTGGCCTGTTTAGGAGCCTGGTTGGCAGAGTCCCTTGGGAGACAGTCCTGAAAGGCAGAGGTGTCCAGGAAGGCTGGACGTTCTGCAAGAAACATCCAGGATCTTAAACAATCAGGAGCAGGCTGTCTCCATGTGATAAAATATGCATCAGCAGAGAGGAAGACCAGCCTGGCTGAATAGGGCATTGACTGGAACTCAGAAAAAATGGGAGAGTTTGTGGCCTTTGGAAGAAGGGACAGGTAACTCAGGAAGACTATAAGGACATCATAAGGTTATGCAAAGAGAAAATTAGAAAAGCCAAAGCCCAACTAGAACTTAATCAGGTTACTACAGTTAATGAACAAAAATGTTTCTGTAAGTACATTAAAAAAGAGAGAGAGAGAACTGGGAAGAATCTTCATGCTTGATTGAGGGGAGGGGGCGGGGGAAGGGAGCTGGAGGGAAACAACATAATGACAAAGGCANAGTTTGTGGCCTTTGGAAGAAGGGACAGGTAACTCAGGAAGACTATAAGGACATCATAAGGTTATGCAAAGAGAAAATTAGAAAAGCCAAAGCCCAACTAGAACTTAATCAGGTTACTACAGTTAATGAACAAAAATGTTTCTGTAAGTACATTAAAAAAGAGAGAGAGAGAACGGGGAAGAATCTTCATGCTTGATTGAGGGGAGGGGGCGGGGGAAGGGAGCTGGAGGGAAACAACATAATGACAAAGGCAGAGGAAAAGGTTGAGGTACTTAATGTCTGATTTAATCAGTCTTTAATAGTAAGACCAGTGGTTCTCCAGGCATCCAGCACCCCCTCCCCTTCCCCCGCACCCCTCCAAGCCAGAAGACAGAATGAGGAGCAGAATGAAGCCACTAAACCCAAAGGGAAATTCTTATTGACCTACTACACCACTGAGACTCACAGCACTATCGTGCTGGATGGGATCCACCTAGAGGCTCTGAGGGAGCTGGAAGAAGTGCTCACCAAGATGTTTTCCACCATTTGTCATCAGTGCTGTCTAACAGGGGAGGTCCCAGTTGACTGAAAGTTACACGGGGTGATGCCCATCACTAAGCAGGACTGGAAGGAGGATCCAGGGAACTACAGGCCTGTCAGTATGATCTCAGCACCAAGGAAGGTTATGGAGCAGATAAACTTGAATAACTTCACATAGTATATACAGGATAACCACATGATCAGGCCTATAAACAGGTAAATTGGTTTATGGTAAACAGGTTGATGGTAAACAGGTCCTGCTTAACTAACCTGATATCCCTCTATGGCAAGGTGACCTGCCTAGCAGATGAAAGGAAAGGCTGTGGATGTTACCTACCTGGACTTTGAGATAGTTACCCATAATATTCTGGAGAAATGGGATGCTCGTGGAATAGTCAGGTATAATCTTTGCTTTGTAAACACTTGTCTGGATGGCTGGGCCCAAAGACTTGTGGTGAATGGAGATAAATCCAGTTGGTAGCCAATCATAAGTTGTGTTCCCTAGGGCTCAGTACTCTTCAAGATAATTATCAATGATCTGGACAATGGGATTGAGTGTAGTCTCAGTGAGTTTTCAGATGGCACTAAGTTGGCTGGAGTGTTGATGTACTTGAGGGAAGGCCAGCTCTGCAAAAGGACCTGAATGGGCTGGATTGATGGGCTGACACCAGCTGTATGAGGTTCAACAAGGCTCAGTGCCAGGTCCTGCACCTCAGTCACAACAAACCCATGAAATGCTACAGTCTTGGGGAGGAGTGGCTGGAGAGCTGCCAGCAGAAAAGGACCTTGGATTGCTGGTGAACAGCCAGCTAAACATGACCCAGAAGCATGCACAGGTCTCCAAGAAGGCCAACAGCATCCTGACTTGTATAAAAACAGTGTGTCCAGCAGGACTAGGGAAGTGATTGCCCTCCTGTACTTGGAGATTCCACATCTTAAGTTCTGTGTTCAGTTTTGGGCCACTCTCTGCAAGAAGGACAGCGAGGTGCTGGAGCTTGTCCACAGAAGGGTGATGAGCTGTGAAGGGTCTGAAGCACAAGTGTTATAAGGAGCAGTTGAGGGAACCGGAGCTTTTTTTAGCCTGGAGAAAGGGAGGCTGAGGAGAGACCTTATTTCTCTCTACAAATAGCAGAAGGTTGTATCCAGGTGGGTGTTGGTATCTTCTACCAAAGAAGAAGGTATAGGACAGTTGGAAACAGCCAACTGTTTCATCAGAGGATGTTTAGATGGGGTATTAGGAAATAGTTCTTCATTGAAAGTGTTGCCAATCCTTGGAGTAGGCTACTCAGGGGAAGTAGTTTAATCACACCCTTGGAAGTACTTCAAAAATACATACATGTATTGCATAGGGACATGGTTTAGTGACCGGACTTTGCAGTGCTATGTTAATGGTTGGACTTGATGATCTTTTTCAGCCTTACAGATTCTATGATTCTTTCCATGTCTTCTTGGCTCTGGCCTTTCACTATTGATCGTGGAGTTCTCCCACCTCAAAGCATACAGTCACCAGTTCATTACCCTTGCAACAGTGAATGTTAAGACTGTATTTACTTGAAATATTTTTAGTTATTGGTTCAAGGAAGATAAGGAGGTTAGATCTATTTTTCTTTGTATTAGAAATGCCGTCCCCCAATTCTGGTTATTTTTGTCTTTATGTTTGTTGCTTTCTGGAAGAAATATTTCTCATCTCTGAGGTCATGATTTAAAAGCTGAGAACACAATTAACAGCTAAATTATGTTCATCATCATAATAAAAAGAGATTTTTTAAGCAAATGGCAGCAGAGCATTTAACACAAAGCTGGAAAAGAAAAAAACTCAGTAGGGTTATTTGTTCGGATTTGGGTTTTGGTTGGGCTTTTTTTTTTTATTTTAATATACTTTTAAAGGCTGTTACAGCCTTAAAGGAAACACCAACTCTTGTATACACAAACAAATATATATGGACAGAACAGGACAGTGTGAAAAAACTATATCAAGCAGGTCACAAGAAGTAGAAATGGTTCACAGAAACCATTTACCCTTTATGAAAGAAGAACTTCTGAAAAATGTTACCTACTCTAGATTTTAAAAGTTTCAAAATAAAATTCCTATAACTAATTATCAAATTAATCTATTAACAGTATGTAATACTAATGTTTCAATTATACTAGGTTATTTATACTACACAAGTTGGTGCTGACCTTTTTAAACACTTTGTAGAACACAAACGAGAATTTTTTATTTTCTTCCTTTGATGTTATGATGACTCAAAATCTTCAAGAAAACATAAGCACTGTCTCAGAGTCCAACTGTAAAGTGCTGTCATTGGTAATGAGATGCTTCTGAGACATAATCAGTACCATTAATGGCTTTTCAGTCCATTAAAACAAATCTGTGAGCTGCTTGGCTGTTTGTCAAATTAACACACTGATAATCAACACCTCCTGTTAATTGAACATGTACATTATCTCATAGTTAATAAGACTATATAAGCCATTTGAGTTTATTTTACATTCCTTCATGCTAATACCTCTATATTTACCCCATTCATCTTTTTCTTCTGTCTTTTTGCTTGTGTATACTAATATATTTAATAAAGTAGTCATTAATTTTACATTCCTTGGGTTTCACCATAACAAAATTGTGTAAGATCAATAACCTTGAATGAGACATTCCTGCCAATTAAAATCCTCATCAAGTTCAAAAATTTTCTTCTAACATATGGTTTCCGTTCTCATTCACATTCCAGTCCAAGTTGAAGAGTAGTAGACTTCTCCATTTACAAATCCTACCAAAGCAGAGGCAGGATCTGACATATAGAGTATTAAACTTGTTTCTGCCAGGTTTCAGTGCTACTTCAGGCTAAATTGTTCTCTATTAGTCTTAGGATTAGGTTCCTCCACCTAAAATTAGTCCATCCCACATTCACTGCTGCTATAGGCAATACTCAACAAAACCATAAATTCTTTTTAAGTGCTTCATCAAAGCATGTACATTAATGGATTCATCCAATCATGATAGCACAGTATATGCTGATATAAGGATTCCATGCTGATGGTGCCCATCTCTCTCAATTAACCATAGAGGAAAATATGGTCACAAAATCCTATACTTAGCCAACTTAGTTTAGTGCCTGAAATTAGGTGGGATAAATGTGAAATTGTTTATCAAATTATTTTCTCAGCAAATTTGTCTTAATGTGAAATGTATTTTTCCCCACCTACGTCAAATGAAGAGTAGCAGTGTGCAATTGTCTACTTTTTTAACCAAAGAAAACAAAGCATGATGTTTTAAATAAAGCTGAAGATGTGATGGTCTAATCTGTGCAGTAGTTATTTCTCATACATTATTCCTAGGCATAAGAAAGAAGCAAAAGAAGGAAAATAGACAATCATAAAGTGTCAACCCACAAGACTGAATTTCTCAGTATTTATAAGAGAAAGGATAGAGCAGACTTCTATTCTTTACCACAGCAGTCAGCTTACAGTCACAAGACCAAATCATTTTGCTCCTGTACATTTTATTCAATTTCTGTTATCTACAACTATCCAACTGAAAATAAGTGATTTAAAATGTAGTTGATCTCTTCTAGAAACCTCATTACACATATTTACTCATTGAATTACTGGCATAGAATAAAGATGCTATGTTAAAAATAGTTCAGTGACAGCATTTGTACAAACAAGCTGAAGTAATGTTATTGGGTAGATCAAATCTGGGCATTTTTAACCTTTTGAATTTGCCACCATAATATGTTTTTAATATAAATTTAGACTGTAATTATTAAATTAATTATGTAAGCATTTATTGAACTAATAGAATATATTAATATCCTCTCATATGTTTTACTAATCTACTCAAGAGGAAAATAACTGTAAGTTTTAATTATTGTTATTATTAAAGCATTAATACAAGGAAATGTCTTGCTTTGACTTTAAGATACAATTCAAAGTCTGAAATTTAATCTTTGCATATCACTATGGTAAGAGGCTTCCAAAAATATCCCTTAGAAAGTGATAATAGGAAGTTTTACTAGCTTTGCTGTCTTTCACTTTGCAAACTGAAGCACTATACTGCTAGTTCAGTGTAAAATTATAAAGTGGTAGGGGAAGACATGTCGTGTTGCAAATGATTCCTCGTATTTTTGTGCTTTAGTTTGCAATTTTTACACTTGGAGAAGAGTGCTAGGTTCTAAATCTCTCCTGCTGCCCACTGACGTGGAGATGGAGCCAAGACAAGGCCAGGCCAGGAAGTCAGCTCATGAGTGTGGATCAGGTTTGGCCTGAATGAAAGGAAACAAGGTCAGCCACAGGAAAACTGAGCCATGGAGATGGGAGTGGTCTGGGATGTCAGCCTGTGGGTTGGACCTTGTTGTGGTCAGAGCTCTCGGGGCTGTGGAGGAGCTGGTGATCAGCACTGCTGCAATGTCTTGCAATGCTGGGATTGAAACAGGGTCCTGCACCCATGGGCATTTTCAGCTGTGAAAAGCCACTAAGGAAAGTAAGAAATGAAAATGCAGTTATTGATTTGTATTTAACAGATCCTTTTCTTGCTGCCTTGGTGTCTTAGAACGGGATGTGAACCTCTTAGCCAAGTCATCTCCCCCTGTAATTGATATTGATCTTACCACTGGTCTAGTCCCTGAACTTATAGCCCTCCTGTTTTTATTTTCTAATGGAGCAAGCAGGTACACCCAGGGCAGCTTCTCCTGGGTAAAGCTTTTCTTTAGTTTAGTTTCTGCATAGACTTGCAACTAGTTTGTTTCTCAACTTGTTTCGTTTGATCTGTTTCTTTTTATTGATTCTTCACAAGTGAATGCTTTCTTACTCTCCAGAATTGGGCCAGAAGGATATTTGTGCTGAGTCAGGAGAATGAGGTGAAAGATATTAATGCTGAGGCAGAAGAACGAGATGCTTCCTTTTTGTCCTTGTTAATGTTTTTCAATTTACATGACCACTTTATTCTTTATTTGCATGACTTTTCCTGGAAGGCCGTTACTGCTAATTGTTTTCTTGTAACATTGGTAGACTACTGTAATCATCTATCATAATTTGTACATGGAAATCAGTGGATTAATAGCTTATATTTCAGGCTGTATAGGGTCCATCACTGAGTTAATAGCATAGATGATAGCTTCAAAATTCATTCTCTAGTAATCAGTTCTAAGGGTTATGTCAATATATACTCCAACGCACTAAATAAAATATCTGTAAAATAAAAAGTTAAAAAAAGACAAGAAAAAATAATGGCAGATGTCTGCTTCTACTGAATAAATCAAAGGTATTATCACTGATTAAAATGGAAATGTCTAATAGCAAAGACTTGCAAGATAAATATAATGTCTTTAGAAGGAAGTTCCCTGCATTAGATTACTCAATACTATAATTAATAGATAAAAATAATATGGAAATGGTTGATAAGGTAGAGTAGGAGGTAAAGAGAAAGAGAAAAGGGGGAAAAAAGATAAAATGAAAGAAAAAGCTAAAACCAGAGAGAAATGTGGGAAAAGAACAAAATAAAAGAAAAAGAGAACCAATCATTGTTTAAGCCTAGATAAAAAATGGTAAAAAAAAGTTTGCCTAATAAAACTCCTAAGTTCAGAGTTCATCCATCCAGTTCTTTTGCCATCTGGATTATTTCTTATCAGCAAAATGAATTATATTTAAAAGTACTCTTTTTTCCCACTCCCTGTTGGGGAGGTGGCAGGGTGTAATATGTGAATCTTGCCGTAGAATTTTTATTTTTTTTTTAAGATTAATTTGTCAGTTGAGATTAAATACTACTTCATGAGGTAAAATTGGCATGACTGCTTCCAGGCCAGTTTGAAAAAGACTGAGCACAACAAGGGGATGTGCTGAGAGGTGTGTCATTTCTCTGACAGCACTAATGAAATCTAAAGATCCATATGTGTAAAATGCCATACATGCTTTATGTTATATAGTATATATTATTATATGCCAAATATTGTCTTCATATTCTTGTACATAATATCATAAATATATAGTATTTACAGGCAGCTTTAATTTTTTCAAAATGATTTTGATATCTATATTTTGTTTAACTTCTTCCCATAACAGGAAACAAATGTTCTTTATGGACTTTACTCAGTTTAAGATTCCATGGATGATGGCAACTGTGATACTCACTTTCCTGTGAAGTAAACCTTACTCTTCATCTAACTGTACTTTCCTCATTATGGAAAAAATACTCCACATTTACTTTGGATATTAAAATGGACAGTTCACTCAGCAGAAAAAGAATACCAAGCAAATTGAATATGTAAGAAACCCATTTTTGAAGGGCAAAGAAATCAAACCAAGCAATAATAATTTAAAAAAAAAACAACCCAAACCAACCAAATGTAATATATATATTGTGATGTGAAAAAATCTAGGAAAGTACAAAATTTTAGAGTAATTAAAATTATATGAAGGAAATATTTTTTTTTTTCTGAAAGCAAAGTAGAAACTGCAAGGAAATAACTTGCTGCTTATTCATAGAACTAAATTCATATGAACTTTATAAACAGAAGAATACTTCTACACTAGCAAATTAGATAAAAACAAACAGTAGGACTGGAATGCTCTTAAAAGATCCATAAAGTGTATCTGACCAGAGAAACTAACAGTCTCACAGAAAATAGCAGAGCTGGATTCAAAGAATACCACAGGCATCCCAGACCAGAAACAGTATGTAGTAGACAGCATAGGCAAAGTCACCATCTCAGGGAAGGGCAGGAAGTTTTACAGACAAGACTTGCAATGTATGACCTGTCTTCAGTGGCAGAGGATCAGTCTTCTTTTATTTAAGAATACATACCCAGTCACAGGAACCAATTAGTTGAATTTTGTTCTTCATTAGGTTCTCATATAAACATTAAGGATTGAATTCATACTTGTGAATGCCCCTAAGATGAGAAAGCCTGACACTAGTGGTGGGCTTACTAGTGGGATTTTTAAAAAGCAGAAAAGTGTGTGCTCTTAGACTGTCAGAAGGAGCACTCCAGAGTTTTCCTCAGTGGATGGGAAGGGATTAACTCAGGGAAGGACAATCAGCTGATCCTCCCAGCTGATAAAGAGACAGCTGATCCATTCATCTAAAGCAGTGGTCTTATGGTCACCCTTTGGTCCCCTTTGTATTGAGATAAATTCATCTTTAAGGCAGCCGTGCTCATTCCCCATATTCTACCCTGAGCTTCATAAGCACATTGCGTGTGCTCATCTCCTCTGAGCCTTCTTTCACTGTTGGGTTTTTTGATCTGCCACATATCCATCTCTGTGTGTGAATAGCTTTATTACTTTCTTGGGAAGAATTTTGATACTGCTGCTTTCAGCCATGACACATGGGTTTGATGTGCATATGAAGAACTTTTATCCCAGTGTCCATAAGCCAGATTTTCCCATCCATACAATTTTTACATGTACACGTAAAAGCAAACATAATTTTGAAGTGACTGAGAATATGACAAGTATCAGAGATTAATAGAATTAATTGGTGCTATTGAAGATTGTGAATACTGTAGTGTAAGACTAACATAATGAATCCGGGAAGACTGAGGAAAAAATGTGGAGTTTCTTTTATCTTGTTATAGGAAGTTTCTCATTCATTAATCTGGCAGACCTATTAATCTAAAATAAGAACTATACTGTTTTAATTATGTCATATATAAAAGTCCATGAACTGTATAAATTAATATTTTAAGGTATTCTACTTTTCATCATCCCTTGCATCAGTCTTTTCTTCCCTCTCTGTGGATTATATGAAGTGACAAAACTAAGTAAAAAAATTAATTAGGCTTTTAACATGTGTTCCTAATTTTAGTGCCTTCTGTTATGCACCACAAATACCTTACTAAGTTTTATGTCATTTGAAACATGCTATCATTACTTTCTTAACACAAAAACAAATACATCTCTTTTTTTGGGCTTCTTGTAGTAAAAATTTTTGCAGTTTTCCACATGTGCCTTCATAAAAGCTATCCCATTTAGTGCTGTAAGACAAAGTGTTTTTCCATTGCACTCCTGATAAGATATTAAATTGAAAAGTAATTGTCTCTCACACAATCAAGGAACTTACATTTTTTATAGCATTGTTGCAGTTTTCTTTAGGTTCTCAATTAATTTAAATAAGACATAGAGAGCAGTCCCCCAATCAGTCATGATAAATCTTGTTGGATAGTGGTAGGCGAAGAAAATGAAATAAGAAGGTGTGATGGGTTGGCTTTGGATGACTGCCAGGTGTCCACCAAGCCACTCTATCATTCTCCTTCCTCAATGGGACAGTGATATGATTAAAAAGCTCATGGATCATGATAAGAACAGAGAGATCACTAATCAATTACCGTGTCAGGAAAAACAGTCTTGACAAGAGGAAATGTATTGTCAGTTAGTAATGGTGTTGGATAGCGAGAAATAAAGAAACCCCTAAAATAACCTTCTCCCCACCCTTCCCTTCTTCACAAACTAAACTCCTGATTCCTACTTTTTCCATTAGGGAGCTCCTGAAGACTGGCTGACAAGTCTGGCATGGGTTTGTCTGGCATGGTTTTATTTCCATAGGCCATGACTCCTGCCAGGAACCTGCTCTTGTGTAGGTTTCTTCAGGACTACAACTTCCTTTCCTTCTACTAGCTCCAGCTTGGGGTACTGCTTGGGGTACTCCACAGGCATCATATGTGGATCATATCTTTACCAGAAGGGTCCTTCATGGCCTTGAAGAGCAAAACCTGTTTCACCATGATCTTCACCACAAGCTTCAGGGGAATCTCTGCTGCAGTGCCTGGTTCACCTCCTCCCAACCCTTCTTCCCTGATCTTGGCATCTGCATATCTGTTCTCTCGCATTTTGTCATTCATCTCTCACAGTTCCTGTGTGGTGGTTTGTTTTTTCCCTCTCTTTTTGTTATGTTATCACAGAGTTGCTACTAACATCACTGGTAGGCTCAGGTTTGGTGAGGTCCATCTTGGAGCCCCTGGAAGGGGCTCTGTATGGTATGGGGGCAGATTCTGGTGTTTTCTTACAGAAGCTGCCCATGTAGCACACCCTGCTACCAAAACCTTGTCATGTAAACTCAATACAGAGGGTAAATTGGAGGTAAAAGTTTAGGAACATACTAATAGTAAATAACTAATAAGTAAATACTAGCATAAGGAATTTTTAAGATGTAATGACTTCATTAAGTGTGAGGTTTTTGTTTGTTTGATTTGATTTGTTGTGAATTTTGTTGTTTTGGTTTTTTATAGGACTTTATTTCTGAGGATGCATTTTGAATGATAATCCGGAAAACTAATCCTGTAGGTCTCCCTGCCTAGGCCAATATATTTAAAATATTGGCATTTAGTTTTCAGACCCAAATAAATATAGTTCATTAAGAAAGTCAAGACATCTTCTAAGAACTCAAATCCTACATGAATGGAAGATGCTTCTATTAAATCAGAATTACATGACTCTAAGTTCAATTTGTACAACATCAGTATACAGCAGTTAAAAAATGTGTGAACTGAGGTCATGTAATGTTGCTCATTTCTTATATCTGTAGGAACATTAAAAAGCTCTTTTCAAATTCTTGACTGTAGAAAATAGATTGAAATGCACAATTTTTCATGTAAAGTAGTAAAATGTTCTATTACATGAAAGTTTCATTTCAGTGGAAGTAAAATATGATGGTACTTCAGTGCCCGTATTCATTCACTACATTTTCAAATGAAGAGTTATTTAAAATAGTTAGGACATTTCAGTGCTAAATTATATATTTTCTTGGAAGTTTTGAGAACAAATTAAGAAATAATGAAAGGCTAAAAGCTTTTTGCATCAGCTAAAGAATAGCTATGAATTTTATAAAATACTGTTAGGACCAACTTATACCAGTGTTTCCTGAAGCCAAGGGGCTGTTTGGACAACTAGAGATTAAAGCCTAACAAATTTATATATGCTTTTAATTATGTTGGGATTTATCAGCCACACTGCTTAAAAACATGATATCTTGTCTAAATTCTACACTTGTTATAGACATAAAATATTTTATTTGACTCAAAATAGAGTTTGAAATAATAGATGAGCTTGGTTACTTGATGTTTTTATTTTGTAATAGAACAGAATAGAATATGTTTTTTTTTAAGGTGCTCATGCACAGACAATTAAGGGTAGATATCTAAGGGCAACTGAATTATCCTGTAGGTATGTTCCAAGATCAGTTTTGAAAAAATTGTTTTGACTGTCCAAGAGTTCAGAGTTTCTGAGAAGAAATTTCTGCAGAGAGCACCTGTTGGCTTTTCTGCTGCTTTCGTGTAGCTGAAGGTGTACACCAGATTCAGCAGTCTGGTGCAGGAAACCTCCCTCACTGTTATTGCTTCTTTGAAAGGATTTAGTTTTATGTGTGCACCTGATTGATAGAGTATTATTTGGGTTAGCATACCACAAAGCATACTGTAATTTTTCTTTAACTTGTTATTGGAAAATTTTGAGCAGTCAGACTCATCACAGATTTACTGATGCTAGCAAATTAGACCAATTATTTGATTAAGTCTTTATTACTACAGGTGGCATATATAGGTTATGACTTTATCATTCTAGTCATTGTAATAGTCCCAGTGCAAGATGCTTGGGAAAATTACTGAGCAACTTTACTGACTTTTAAGAAGTTAGATGTGTTTTCCACCAGCTTTTGGGTTTGGTTTGGTTTTGTTGTTTGGTTTGGGGGTTTTATTTTCCTGCAATAAACATATCTGCTATCCTCACTTTACATCTCTGCTTTGGATTAAACAGGAGAAGTTTCTACAGCTACACCAGTGAGACAGCCAGTAAGGTACTATTTCTTTCTCATTGTCTGTGTTCCACCTTTTACATCAGGACAACCTAGCTCTGCTAGATAGGTTGTCAAATAGGTATGTAATGGTATTTTTCCCAAAGCCCAAGACTGAAGGAAATATTTTTCATTATTCATAGAATTTTTATAAAGATGAAAGTTAAAGATGTTACATGAGTCCTTTTTTTTTGCTTCAACTGGGTGTCTTCTGTAACAACCAATCACCGTGAATCACTCTCATACATGTTGGGGGATGGCTAGCA
>VXBZ01005658.1:365488-390663 GCA_013399135.1 Heliornis fulica | reverse complement strand
TTACAACTTGCCCTAGTACAGTGCAAACACATAGATTGCAGCTTCATAGGCTGGTGATATCAGCATGACCAGAGAGAACCTTTTGAATCTACCACACTGATATATTTTAGTGGACAGTGGCAAGCTTGCAGCCTTTATTTACACCAGCACAAAAAGGAAATGAGGGTTCTACAGAAACATTTAACAAGTATTTCCTAATGAGATTTTAATCGTTTAATTTCATTTCAGGTACCGTCATGTATGGATTCTTATGCTTTCCTCCCCGTATTTCAGTTGTTCAACACCTTTCTCCCCAAATTGTCCATGGTTCAATCCCGTATTATCCATATGTCATTCTGTTCAGCTACTCAGCTTGATGCCTTTCACTTTTCACCCTGTTCCTGTTTTAGTTTTGTTTGTTTTTTGGTTTTTGTTTTTTTTTTTTGTTTTTGTTTTTTTTTGCCATTGTTTCAGAGCTGTGCTACCTAATCTCTCACTGTTCATTTTCAATCTTGTTCGCACTGAGTCTAAGTCAGCTGGGCTATATTTCCTAATGAACTTCTGGGGTTTTGCTTCTTCTGACTTCTACTTTCTAAGGCCTTAAGGGTTTTCAGGTTCCCCATGGAGCTCTGGCTTTTCCTTGCTCCAACATCTGCTTCCTATTTGTCCTCATCCATTTCATTCCAGTTACTAATCATGTCCCAGGCTCATTCCCTACTATGGCTTTCTCGGTTTTTTTTAAGTTTCCTAACATTTCTCAACTTTTACTTTTCCTCCTCCCTTCAATCTTTAAAAATGGAAAATGTATTATATTTTCAGTAGAATTGTTCCAGAGATGTGGTCTGTCTGAAATATTGCCCCATTTTACAAAACTTTATGTAATAGAAAAAGTGGTTTTATAGGAGGAATCGCAGGCAGATGTGTAACTACATGTAGGTCTCTGTAACTCACATAACACATGAGCAGCACTTACTGGGTCAGTCCAAGGCTCTAAGCCAGTATCACTTCTCCACTGTGACTAGCAGCAGGTAGTAGGGGAAGAACATGTTAACAAGAAGAGCATTGTAATCCTTTATTTTGCGCGCTCTCCCACTCCTGAGCCAGAGGTGCTATCTTTGTAACTAACTTCGACCCAGGCTGTCCCTCCCTTGGCAGGACTTCAATCATGCAGCTTTATTCTTGAAGTTCTGTTGTTGGCTTACACACAATGGAAGAAAGAGGTCAGCGTTTCTGTAAGTACTGTGGTCATTTATTAGGATAATACTCTTAACACACTACTTGAGACTAAATTAGTCTGTTGATGGCAGATAAACAGCAGGTTGCCATTCTTTGCCCTTTCCTAGTATGTTCAGACTCTTTCTCAATTCTGTTTTCCTTTCTTCCCACCCCACCCCCCCTTCCCATTGGATTGCCTAGGTTAACAAACAAATAAGCAAGTGGCAATTTCCAGCACAAGAGAAAGCTGCAGGCAGACTTTTCTGATTGTTAATTTGATTTTTTTCACTAACTGTTTTCATTTACCTAATTGTAGCAGGTAAGTTGAGGTCAATTGCTGGTGCCAGAAAGCAATAACCAGCTCAGAACTTCGTGTATTATGAGCTAACTGTGGAAAATTAATCAAGAAACATGGGAAATGTACTGTTGGCTAAATTATACATGAAGAAAAGGGGTTGTATAATTGACCAAAAATGTTACAGCATACTGCTCCTTACATATGCTCTGTGCAAAATTCTCAGCCCATGCCCTCACTTCTGGGTAACTAGCAGCGTCTAAAAAGATTATACAGTGCCTCAAAACATAGTGGGGTGTGTTTGAATTCCCAAGTAGCTGTAGATAAGTGGGAAGAAATGTATGGCTGGGGTATTCTACATACTGTTAAGTAATTGGAAGCAACAAAGGTTTGTATTTATTTATTTATTACAATTTAGACCAGAAGTATAATCTAAGCTCCTAAATAAATTTCATTTGTGATGTAGATGCTAATGGCAACCTGAAGTGTAGCAGCAGTACTATCGGTCCCTAGTCTCTCAGGTCTGGTACTGTCTAGTTATAATTGTTATAATTTTATTTTTTTCATTTTGAATTCAGCAAAATGCTCTAAAATGAGGAATACAGAGTGGGCTATCTACCTAGAGCAGATACAGTTTAATACACAAAAAGAAAAGTTAATTTTCCACTATTGTTATAATTCTTTGCCAGTAAAAATATGTAGTCTTGCATGTGTATTTTATATACTAAACCTAGGTATCCTAGATACTCCAAAATAAAATTAAAAGCTGCTTTCTTGAAAGAAGATAAAAATAGTTTGATTTTATATTTTACCTTCTCTTAAACTTTATAAAGAGAAAGGAAACACCCCCTTATTTCAGACTGTTTAATGCCTCTAGCTTGTATTTTGCTAAAATATTAAGAAATCGTTTCCAAGATTTGAATACAAACTTTTCAGCTGCTTTGATCTTCAACTCCCTCTTCAATACTTTCATGTACTGGCTGTTTGGGGAAGTCAGCTCAATCCTGGCCAGAACCAGGACAATCCACTGCCTAAATGTTCTGTGCTTGCCATTACCAGTATGAAACATATCAAAACTCTTCTGCCAGCTGTCTATCCTTTTTTTTGGGGGTGTATTTGTATAATTGGGGTTTGGGTCTTCTCCCCTCCTTCCCTCAAAGCCTAAATGTTTCATTTTGTGTCTCATGATTGTTCCATTGATTCTTAATAAAACTAAATTTGCTGAAGGTGTTTGTCACAGAGCCCTCAAAACATGATGCTTACAGCTCAAAATGTGTTGTGTGCTAGGAGGTACAGTATTAGATACTTAAGGGTTGGCAGAGTTATTAGATATAAGTTTGACTCATGAAAAACTGTAGCATTTTTTTCCCCTCTTCGTTTCTGTGGTGACTTCTTTTGTAAGACAAAATTGAGAAATAATCTTATGTCTTTAAATCTAAGCACAGGTTACTGCCTACTGACTGCCTGTGGTAGGAGTGAGAATATATTCCTTTCTCCTTCAGTGTATCTCTGCTGAGATGATGCTAGGTCATGGAAAAGAATGCAAGCTGAAACGTGACCGCAGCACGCAGGCTACAGCATATGCAAAACCCTTGGCAGATTTCAAAGGTTCAGGTTTACCTTAATAATCTGTTGCAGAGTACTTTGGCAGATGTGAAATTCTGATTGTGGTTTTCTGGATTTTAAAAATTTATTTCACTGGTGTGACATACTGTAGCATCAAACTTGAGTGTAATACCTGCCAGTAAGACTAAATGGAAACCTATCAAGCAAAATTATTTTTGGTCTCTGCTTATACTGAACTGGAAGATGTGATAATTATTAAAAAAAGAAATCAAAACTTCTGGAATTCAGTAAAAGCAAGATTGATGATTCCCAATGGAAGTAAAGGACTGTCATGAATTAGATCTTTATCAGCTAACTGAGATTTTTGGACTTCCAATGTAATAGTGACTAGTGAGGCTGTTTCCCTTTCCACATACCACTTCTGAAAAGTGAGCTAGCAGCTCTGTATCAACTCTTCTGTACAGGCTTCCAGTACAAGGAGAATCCATGATCTCAGTGAAATACTGTTGTGTTCTTCAGAGCCAAGGTGGGGTTACCACAGGAAGGATTTATATTGTGTTATAAAACCCATGCAGCAGCATTTTCTGAGACTTGAGTTTGGGGTTTGTGGTTGGGGTTTTTTTTTCTTTTAATTATCGCTTGTAAACAAAGACCCTTTTTGTCCATCCTAGAGCCTTTCTCTGTGCCTCTTACACTAAAATGTGGGAATCAAAGTCCAGGGAAAAGAAGAACAAATAAATGTTTTGGTTTTTTTTTTTTCTTGTTATTCCCAGTGTTATAGCAAGAAACCAACAGGTTTTCCCTCCATAAAGCACAGTGACTTTGTAGATTAGGGAGTGTATTCACACTTCCTTTATCCAGAGTCTTTCAGTCCTGAAAGAACATAGAGCAGTTTAGCCATTGCTGCTACTGTAAGTGAAATTACTGTACCTTGGGGTGTTATCTGGCAGTGTTTAAACAGCCAGGGTACCAGCCAGACCAAGTTTCTCACCCCACTGTGAGAGCAGCTTGTGTGCCTACTATTCATATTGTTATTAATTTATGTGATTAATTTTGAAACTTCTTTTTTAAATACACACATTAAGCCTCCTGGGCAAGGATCTAAGGATCATTCTCTCTGGTTGGAAAAAAAAACCCTATTCCTTCCATGAATTTTTCAGGGAGAAATATCTAAAAAAAAAAATTATCTAGGTAGTATTGACAATTGACTTGGAAACGCCTGTTCCTTAAAAGTCTTAACACACAAATAACGCCTGAGACCACACACCTGATACAGCATCCTTCAGTCTTGCTCCCCATGAACGTCTACGGGGGCACTTGATGAACATGTCAATACCTTTTCTCTTGTCAGCAGAGGAAGGCGCCAAGCTTCACCCTGTAACAGTGTTACTCGCACAAACAGGCTTTACGGAAGCTGTTGCTCTTCCAGCCTAAGAAACTTCTCAGTGCCAGACCCGAGTGCTGGACGGGGGCGGTGGGCTCCCGCCCCGCTCCACCTACGGGTAGATAAAGGTTGCTCTTTCCCCTCTGCCTTGCCCTCCCCGCAGCCCGCCCGCCCTCACGGCCGCTCTCTGCCGGCGGCCCCCTCTCCGCCGGCGGCCCCCAATCCCTTCCCTTTGCGGGGGGCGCGGCGGCTCCGCACCTGTGCGCGGCGCTCCGCGGTCCCCCCACACGCCCGGCAGCCAGCCTCGGGGGCGGGAGAGCTCTGCGGTGCGAACGGGGCTGACGGAGAAGGGGGCTCCCGGCGCCGGAGGCGGCGCGGCGGCATCCCCATCCTCCTCCTCCGCCTCCTCCCCATCCTTCCCTCCCTCCGCCTCCTCCCTCCCTTCCCCCGGGCGCCCTCTTCACTTTCTTCTCGAACCACCCTCGCGGGCAAACTTTGATGGGGAACCTCGCACCACGCTGGAAAGATGCCGGTTATGAAGGGATTACTGGCACCCCAAAACACCTTCCTCGACACCATCGCCACCCGCTTTGACGGCACACGTGAGTCCAGGCTGGGGCAGCGGGCGTCGGCTCTGGGCGCTCAGAGACGGGGATGCGCGGGGGACGTGGAGAGACTCCCTCCCCTTCCCTCCGCCCGCCGGGGGTTTCCTTGGCACCAGAAGCCGGCGATGAGGAGGGAGTAGGCGAGGGAGCTACCGGCCTCTCCCGTTCCTCTGCCTGGCTTCTCCGCAGGCTCGCAGGTGCGGAGGGTGCTGGCTCGGCTCTCCTCCCTTGCCGACCGCCTGCGCGGGGTCCCTGGGAGCGCCGGGGGGAGGGCTGCCGCCGCAGCCGGGATCTCCGCTGGAAAGTTGTGTGCGCTGGGCTGGGGCTTCCTCTCTCGCCCCGCGCCCCCGGCAGCGGAGAGACTGCGGGAAGGGCGGGCTCCGGAGCCCGGCCGGGGCACTGGGAGGCGGCTTGAGGACTACTTAGGTTCTCGGTATTGCCCCCAGACCCGCTGTTAAGTCTCCCTCAAGGCCGAATTCCTGTAAATCGGGCTCAGCGGTGGCAGCAGCTGTTGCGGGGCGTTAGCGGAGGGAGGGAGGGAAGGACGAGGGAAGGAAGGGCCCTTCAGCGGCTGCAGCACCATGGACGGGTCCCGGTGCGAGGCACCCAGTCCCGTACGGCTTCCCCCGCCTCGGCCCCGCTCCGCAGCTCCCCGGCAAGGCAGGCGGCTGCCGTGCGGGAAGCTGGCTCGCTTCCCTACGGCTGTGGGTCAGGAGCTGCCCGTATCTCGAGTTTCACTTCTACTTTAATGGGGCTCACCACAAGAACGTAAAAGGAGGGCGGAGAAAATTTCAGCTTAAATCTGCTTTCTCCCTTTCCTTTAATTTCTTTTCTCTTCCTTAAAAAAAAAAAAAATCAATAATATAGACCTCCTAAGTGGAGGGAGAACAAACTCAGGTTTAAGTTGCTGTCGGCTGCTTCTTGACTGCAAGTGTTGCAGTATCATGGTCTTGATGGCTTCTTGGCTATGCGTCTATCGGCATTTTCTCAGTGGTTCGCTTAGTGTGTAATTAAGACAAATGAACTGTCATTACTGTATCAGTAAGTTGTAAAATGTCCAGGAAATTATATAGTCGCTGAGGTCAATCACAGAGAGGCACAGAACAGTGTTATAACTGCCCTGCCAGTCTGAGGATACATAGCTAATTATGATGTAGGGCTATATGTAATTGATACTTTCTTACAAGGTGATTCTTCTTAAGAATACTTAGATGTAACTTTAAATTCCTTTGACTACAGAACCCACAGTCCTTTTCCCCCATCCTCACCCTTCTACAGAACATATGGGCATTGTTTACTGCACACTGAAGCACGCAGCTCTAATAGGAGTTTTGTTGCCGATACTGTCATTTGCCAGAAAAGCAGTTCTTCTCTGCTTTGTGCTCAGGACCCTCCCACTTTGCAATGGCTTCCTTTCAAAGGATGGAGCACGCAGGCTGTGAGCTGTAAACACAAACATTTCTGATTTTCTTCAAAGATCCAATTGAGAAAGCAGCGTTACTGATGACATGCAGGTCTTTTATTTAATAAACATGAGAAAAATGTCTCATTCTTGTGTTCTTAGTGACACCAACAGATAAATGTGGTAGAGTCTATTGATTAGCTGAATTCTATGTGCAAATGTTAGTACTTCTTAAAAATAATTCTACCAACCTTCATGAAATCAATTGGGCCAATCTTAAACAAGAAGAAACAGACCCAACTGGCTTCCTTTTGAAATCTCTAATGCCAACTCATCTATGTTTTCCTGGGATGTCATTTAAAAAGAATGTGCTCGGGTACTTAAGTACCTCAAGGAATTACAGCATGTTATATTTTGTCATAGGAAGTGAAATTTGTCTCTTTAGGTAGCATATATTAAATATGTATTATTAAATAGGTCTAATCTGGAAGTCATCGTTGTATAACTATCTGTGTGTTAAATATTCCCAGAAGTTCACAAGCAAAGCCTTAGAAGCTACATAGTCTTGTGCCTAATGAAAATAGAACTTTTGGAAGATAGTGCTATTCTGTGGAACAATGGCACCATGTTTGTTAATTTACAGAATAATAAAACATCTCTTCTACAGTGTTTGAGTACAATGATGAAGGAACTTAATGCTTCTCTGAAAGTTATATATGCCAATACACATTATAAGCTAATTTTGAAGATTTTAAGTTAAGCTATGTGACTTTGATGCAACACATTTTTTTTTCCTTCAAAAAAGCTTGATTTACATATAAATATGAACTGACAATTACTCTCTTCAAATGGAGAAATGCAGCTTTGCAAAATGTGTGTACATATCTGAGCATCAGGTGGAAACATTAAATCAAATGTCTTAATTTAAAATTGTCCAGGTGGTATTACTGAGGCTGTTCAGGTGGCTAAAGCTAGAAGTAATACTGATAGCTAATTCTGGCAGGAATTGTTCCCAGGTTTTGCTATTTTTAGGTGATATACTCTGTGAAAGGAATAGAATGCACATGGCACTGAACCTGAGTCTGTGTTTCATAAACTATTTTGACCTCACGCATGATGATACTTAAATGTTGAAATATAGTTTTGTGTCAAAGGACCTTTTTTGTTTGGTGGCTTGGGGGTTTTTTTTGGTGTTTTTGTTGTTTAGTTTGTGTGTGTGTGGGGTGTTTGTTTTTGGGTTTTTGGTGTGTGTGGTTTTTCTTTTTTTTGCATAGTCTGTAGTTAACAGACCTCCTTTCGTTTTAAGCCTCTGGGAAGGATATATTATGTTGTCATCAGTGATAGACTAATCCACCAATGCATCTTTAATCCAGAAAAGGGATAATTCTAATTCTGGGCAGCAGTGCAAGAAAGGATTCCAGATAATATTAGAAAATATGCTTTGCTTTGCACAGAACTCCTCAAAAATTCATTCACATAAGTCTTAATTTTACTATTGCAATGGTTTGTCTAATTACACAATTTTCTCATAATGTGATTTATAATTGCTATCTCAAAAAAGCACAGGTTACTGTGTGACAGATGCTTCAGTTGCTCAGAGTTCTTATGGTAGTTATTTTGTATTGTTATCTTACACATAATTTCTTTACATAACAAATCAATGTCTGTATACTAAACAAAAAATTAATGTTGGGGGGGACTCTTAGCTGTGTACAAGATCAAAGAGATCTCCTGTGCAAAGTTCTTGTTCCCTGTGGTGCATATCTGGATTTCCATGAAGGAGCTCTTGGACCTACCTATGTCCTGTTACACCTTTCACATCCTTACAACTCTGAAAGGACATTTATGTTGCTGATATCATATCTTAAGTCAATGCTTTCTCAAATAACTTCCCCCCTTCCCCTCCCAGTCATTAAGCACCAGGTCACCCAAATGCTTTTTGGCCCTTCTGTCAGCAATGTGTTTATGTGGTTATTGCTCAATCAGAAAATGTACAGACACATTTTCAAATTGGTAGGCTATGGTTTGGGTCTGTGCTGTAGTCTGTGGTGTTTTCCAGATTTTCAAGATGAAATACTATTTTTAAGCATGAAAATATTTCAAATATGAGCCTTTAACACACCCTCCAATATTTTGAAGCTAAATGTATGAAGTGAATTTCTTAATTTCAAGATTTTTAATGGAAAATTTGTAATTTTCTGCTTCTCATTCCTATTTAAATTAGGAGAAACATTCAGAAATTGTTGCATGGTGGACAATTGCATTCTATTGATGTCTTACATAGAGATATTGAACGCATATTCTGTGTTGTGCTATTTATTTATTTAAATAGATAACTCCACACCAAAAATGGTTCTTTTTGCAAATTCACAATACTTTCTCAGCGAGCAAAGCTAAAAGATATTCAGCAAGTGACCTCATTAATTGGTATTTTAAAAAGTGTGACAATTCTATGTATCGTTATACTATAAAATGAAAGCTGAAGTTCTATAATTATCTCTTGTGTCTATCAAATATTATCAGTTTCCAAATTAAGTGTGTACTTCCACAGCCTTATTAACAATCTTGTATGATCAGTCTAATCTGGAGATCAAGCTAATTCCTTCTTGCTCACTGTCAACGGTGACAATTTGATAATTCCCTATTTGTAGATCAGCTTCTACATTCAGATTGGTTTTCAATTAGAAAGCTTGTTCAAGTGTTAACAAACAGAACTTTGTACCTAAGTTCTTTCATAACTTTTTAGTCATTGCCAATCATGTTGATTCAGTTTACCAGTTGCTTTAGCTACCCCTGGGGGGTGGTCAGAAGGTATCTCATGAGAACACGCAGATTTAAGTGTATAGAATTTGGTGTCTGTGTGAGTTCACTGGCATTGCAGGTGGAACCAGGTTGCCTTTTTCCAGTAATGAACAGTTGGTACTTAACTGACAGCTTTTGTATACAATGATCTCCTTGGACTGCGGGGGCAGATAGCTTGCATTCCTCCCCCAGTCACCCCCCGTCATGTACTTTTCACACTCATAAACAGTGGTGAAGTCAGCCAGGTTGGGTCAATGCTCTAAGGCTTTCTGCAACTTTGTCGTCCAATTCTGTCTCACCCCAATTGAATCCTACTCTGTATCATTCTGACTGAATCCTATCCTCTCTAGGCAGTCAGTGTGCTGCCTAATCATAAAGTGGTTACCACAAGAACTTCAAAGGCAGCAAAGCACCTCTTGGCTTCTGATACTACTCAGATATTTTTCCCCAAAGGGACTGGTGGAAATGCAGCTATGTCAGGAGTAGGGAAGCAATGGTTATGGTTTTCAAGGGCAGGACAGTATTTATTGATCAGACTCCAGGATCAGGATGGTCCAACTGCCAAAGACAAAAGCCTAGACTAGAGATGGGTGAAAGACTCAAACTGCAATAAGTATTAATGGATGTCAAAGAAGCTTCCAAGCAATGACAGTGGAAAAGCTGGTGGCCTTGTCAAGCTCCCTCTGAAGGCGTGGAGGCTCAGGAGTGAAGTTGGGCTAGCTCTTTCTGCTAGTTAGCCAGAGTGAAATTTCTGGAGATAATTAGTTTGGCTTCTATTATGCATAATCATTTTGCTCTTATCCTTATCTAAGTAAATTGTTTTGAAAGAAATATGTACTTGTTGCTGCAAGTATACTGTCAGCACAAGAAAAACTCTTGCTTGTTCTTAGCTCAGAGCACAAAGAAAGCAAACCCTTTCCTTTCTGTACTTGCCTCTGGTAAGACACAGCCTGTGTTGTAGCTTGATTTAGTTCTGTTTCTAAGAAAAGAAAAAAAAATACTATGATTTTTAATTGAAAGCAAGGATCAGATGCTGTAATCCGTGTTGTGTTGTTGCTCTTTGCTGGAAGTAACAAAGCAGCTTGGTTAAACAGCTACTTTAAAAGATCTTTTCACAGAATCGCAGAATGTTAGAAGTTGGAAGGGACCTTGGAAGATCATCTAGTCCAATTCCCCAGTCAGAGCAGGATCACTTAAATTGAACCGCACAGGAATGTGTCCAGATTGGTCTTGAATGTCTCCAGAGAAGGAGACTCCACAGTCTCTCTGGGCAGCCTGTTCCACTAATCTGTCACCCTCACAGTGAAATAGTTTTTCCTTATATTCAGATAGAACTTCTTCTGTTCCAGCTTGGACCCATTGCCCCTTGTCCTATCCTGGATCCATCCTCCTGATGCTCACCCTTTACATATTTATAAACATTAATGAGGTCACCCCTCAGCCTCCTCTTCAGGCTAAAGAAACTCAGCTCCCTCAGCCTTTCTTCATAAGGAAGATGCTCCACTCCCTTAATCATCTGGTGACCCCACGCTGGACTCTTTGTCCTTCAAGTTGTATGTCCTTCCTGAACTGAAGGGCCCAGAACTGGACACAATACTCCAGGTGCGGTCTCACCAGGGCAGCATAGAGGGGGAGAAGGACCTCTCTTGACCTACTAGCCACGCCCTTTCTAATACCCTCCTGGATGCTATTGGCCTTCCTGGCCACAAGGGCACTCTGTTGGCTTATGGTTATCTTGCTGTCCACCAGGTCCCTCTCACCTGCACTGTTCTCCAACAGGCCAGTCCCCAGCCCATACTGGTACTTGGGGTTGTTTCTCCCCAGATGCAAGACCCTACACTTGCCCTTGCTAAATCTCATTCAATGTCTCCCTTCCCAGCTCTCCAGCCTGTCTAAATCTTGTTGAATGGCAACACAACCTTCTGGTGTGTCAGCCACCCCTCCCAGCTTTGTGTCATCAGCAAACTTGCTGACTGTGCACTCTATTCCCTCATCCAGGTCATCAATGAATAGTACTAGTAACAGTACTGACCCTTGAGGGACTCCACTAGTTACAGTCCTCCAGCCAGACTCTGTCCCATTAATGACAACTCTTTGGCTTCTTCCCTTCAACCAGCTCTCAATCCACCTCACTACTCTACCCTTCAGGCCACACTTCCTCAGTTTGCCCACCAGGATGCTGTGGGAGACAATGTCAAATGCCTTACTGAGATAAAGAAAAACCACATCTACTGCCCTACCATTGTTTATCCACCTGGTTATATCCTTGTAAAAGGTGATTAGATTGGTCAAACATGACTTCCCCTTGGTAAAACCAGGCTGACTGCTTTTCTCTCTCTTTTTATTTTCATTTTTTTTTTAGTACAAGTGTTGGGGGTGCAAAACCTCGTAATTTATGGTTCTTTATTTGGATGATCTTTGTTTTCAGCAGCTACAGTCACTCTGACCCTAACTTTAGCTGAAAGACAAGATTGGAGGGGTTCAGAGCCATTCTAAGATCACTTTTCTTAACTAATTTTTGTGTTTTAGTGATCTGATTCAAGGGGGAGAAAAAAAAGTGTGCAGGTACCATTTTTAATATCCGGTCACTGAATTAGTCTTTCAAAATCATGACAATTCATTATTACTGTATGTTTTATTCAGAGACCGTGTTATCATTAGAGAAATCCTGGTGTATTTGAATTGTCAGGTGGGAGTCTCTTTTTCTCTAGACAGAATGAAGTTAGAACTGCAATATGGCAGTGCATCCTTTCAGAAGACTGCATGGCTCATTAAGTGCACCGCTTTTATGCCTAAGGTTTCAGCTTAATGCTCATAAATATAAAAGTAGACTAGTAGCCCCCACTGTTAGTTCAGAGGTAAACTGTATTTGGATTCAAGATAAGTGTTTGAAATTTAAGAATGGCAGCGTTAAGTAAGGTAAGAACATTTTTCCCCTGAATAATACTGAGTAGTTTCTGAGTAGACTTTCATATGTGAGCCTAGTGAATCTTATAGTGTAGTGTTCAAAACAAATCTGTCTATTTGAAGTGACATATTTGAATGAATGTATGGTTCATCAATGGATTACAGAAGAAACTCTTTAGAGGGTTTCTAAATCTTAGATGATTATCTGGATTCCCACTACAGATGTTCAGTAAATCTACTCTTTTTAAATTTTTTTTTTCTAAATGTATGATACTATATTCTTCTCTGATAGAATTTGAGAGGATAAATAGATTTTTGTCTGGAAATAGATTTATCTTATTGTTATGATTGCATTTTTATGCTCAACATCTATTTTATCCTATTTTTACCTTAGTTATACAGGTAGCAATTGTATACATATACTCAGTCTATTTTTTTTGTGCTCAGTGTCATTCAGAGCAACAGAATGATTAAAAACAACAAAAACACTGCCTTAAACACATGTAGATGTGTAAACAAATACATATGCATGAGCATATTACAATAAATCAGGAAAGCTCTGAGTTCACAGAGCATTAACTACTTCTAGTATTACTCTGATGTAATGTATTTTGAGAAGTTGAATGCGTTCTATCAGCTGTAGCTTAGAAAAAGTGAACACAAGCAATTGCTACAGTAATTTTGCATTTTCCCAAGCTACCTTACCTTAGTTTGCATTAAAATGACTAGAAGGAAAGAGTAATTTAAGAACAATGTGCTCCCAAAGTCGTGTAGTTTCCTGTCCACTCGATCTAAAAAACAAATCTGAAAGGAAAAAAAAAAGGGGGTGTGTGGGGGGGTGGGGTGGTAGGTTCTCAGCAATAAGAGAAGTCTCTTTTTTTTATTTTTTTTTTTTTTTAGTTTCTCTTGCCAAGTGCTTCTAGCTCCTTCTGTTTTCCAGGACTGATAATATAGTCAGAGATTTTGGAACAGGTGTTGTTCTTAAAATACTAGCATATTCAACGTGGAACTTGACATTACATATCTTCTGAGCATCCCTAAAGCTTAATGCTCAGCTGTCAATCATTTCAAGGACAGCTAAAGACAATTATGACCTTAGATGCAGGAATTGTTTTAAGAAAATGTGACTCACTATCTTCTGAAGTTGGGTGGATTTGCCCCTTTTCAAGGAAAGATGGCTTCTTGGGTTTTTGTTTGGTGGTGAGGCTTTTTTTCCCCTCTCCTCCTGAGTCATCTATTCTATTTTCAGTGGCTGCTTAAGACTACGTCTAAAGCTTTCTGATCCCCTGACGGAAACCTGGGTTGGGTCAGATGTTCCTGGGTCTGCGAGAGACTCTTTTTAGCAGTTTTGAGTGTTTAAGAGTCCATGGCAAATTTAACTCTTTTCCTTTAATGCTTTTCATCAGGTTATATAAAACACTCAGAATTCTGCTGTGTTTTTTTCTTAAAGCAGCACTGCTTTTTTATGGAGATCAATAAACTCTGACAGGAACAAACTTACTCTGTGCGAGGAAGGAAAAAAAAGCAATAATGGGGAACAACCAAGAAAACGATCCTAAAAGAATTCCAAAATGTTACTTTCAAGTGGAATGAGGGAGGAAGGTAACAGGTTCTATGGCTGATTTTGTCCATCTCTGAGAAATTAGGAAAAGTATTGAAAATACAAGAAAAAAAACCCCTGCGAGAACCATCCAGGTTTTTCACTGAATTTTTTAATGGCAAGCTGGTAACATAAAATCAAATTTTTGATCAAAATGAAAGAAAATAAATCCCAATTTAAAAACATTTGGCCTAACTCCACTTTCAGTGAAGCCAATATGAAATGTGGGGGTTATGTTTGTTATTTTTCAACCTCAGTGAAAAGCGTTCAGGTACTTTTACCACAGTGTAACATAATCTTGCAAATCCCTGGTTGTCCTGCTGTAGCTTTTACTAGTTTTGCAACTGAAGTCTGTATTTTTCTTAGAGTGACTGTAGATGTACCCTGCTGAGTTAATTGAAGTTGTATCAGTATCTTCTTTAGGTAAATGAATGAGGAGTCTGACTCAAGACTTCAAATCACCTTTCCAAGTAGTGCCTTCGCTTTTCCTATTTTTCTATTGAATGCATTAAAAAAAAATCATGTCCAATGTACAAAATTATTTTGAATTTTATTAAAGAAAATAGCTATTATTACTTTTAAAACTTTACCATAAATAAAAAACAATGCAAAAGATCTTGTTTACAGTAGAGGAATGAAATGTCAGTATTCAGATGTATAACCCCTGAGGGGAAGTAGGCAGTTTTGAGGTGATATTATAAAAAGCTGTAATTGTTCCCTTTGAAAACAGCTTCCAGTGTGCCAGCACCTTGAATGCACTTGTTTGCTAGGCATTACTTATGACATCTGTGAGTCCAGGTTTCAGCTTTTAGGGCCTTTAAGTGTCAAAAGTTGCCAGGGTTATTCTGCTTTTCCTTATGTTTGAACCTATAGAAATAGTGAAAGATTGATCCAGACAGCATGAACCCAAAACTCGTTACTACTCCTCTTTTTGGTGTCCTTTTTGCCTTCCACCTCCCTCAACAGTTTGTTATGATATGTGACTAGATATCTTATTCCAGATGCATGAAAGAGAACTCTAAGCTGATCATTTTGTCATTTATTTGATCTTTTTTTTTTAAAGTGGCAAAATTGTCTTAAGACAAATAGTTTGATTTTTTTTTTTCTTCTTCTAAATGTCAGGCATCTTCTGTGATGAGAAGAATGTGTTTGTATAAAATCTGCCTTTTCTTATGTTTTGAAATTAAAAATTATAAAAAACATAATGGGAATATTATATTACTTTAAAGATAAAGTATTTTTGTAGGAAAACCAAATTTATTTGTGGAAGATCAAACACCTTTTGTGGGTTGAAGACCCTCAATAAATCAATAATAATCACAGTCTATCAGCAATAAGTTTTGGGGTTTTATTTTATGATCCAAATTAAAATACACAATGTTTTAATCTTTATTTTAAATGTAAGAATGAAGTTTATGAAAGAATATGGCAGTAATTGCAATTTACTGAACTGAATAGTTTATTTATTGAGTTAAAAGATCTTAAGGCTAAAAGTTTGGACTTTTCCACTTCAAGAATGGTGGGAAGAAGCATACATATTGTGAAAACTGCAATTATAGGACAATTTGTTAAAAAAGTCAATAAATAAAATTTCCACATGGAAATGTATAATAAATTTAATGGAAGTCTTTGAGCTACATATTTGCTAAGTATAAGGAAAGTTTGCAGGATCACTGATATTTTTGAGGAAAATATATACCTATATGTTGTGACCCTTTCAGTGATGAAATTGGGCAGGATGGAATGAAAAAGGTGAGAGAACAGTAGGTACTATATTATAGCATATACTACAGTATACTGTAGTATAGTACTGAGTTAGGTACTATATTTTGGGTGCTACAAAACAGCTACGTTACTTCCCATTTGTGTTCAAAAATTACTTCTGCATTCAAAACAGAAAGCAAAGATGCATTAGAAAACCTGAATCTCCATTACCTTTTTGATATTTTTGCAGAAATATTTAAACCCCTCCCCCTCCTTTTTTTTTTTAAGTAGACTTGAGTTTTTTTAGAATTTGAGAGTGGCTTTGCTGATACTGCTTTGCAGAGTATGCACTTGAGAGCCATTAGAGCACAATGTTCTCCATGCATCTGCTACCAACAAATTCTTGCCTGGAACTAGGCAAACTACACTGAACCCTTCTCTGAGGAACAGGGTAGTAGGCTTGGTGATCTCACATCAGTTATGTGAACTTGTTGCAGTGCAATATGAAACAAAAGATGTCAGGTTCATCCTTTTGACACCCACAGGTGTGCTAAAGTTTGTACTGGTGGAAACCTGCTTTCAGATTTTCTCCTGGTAGGGTGCAGGTATGCACCCAACTATTTCCAATATCTTTGATATCCCTGTAAGAATTTGTTATATTTCTCTCTTTGAATCTGTGACTTTTGCTTTCAAAATAGCAATTACAGGTAACTATTTGTTAACTCATTTTCATATATGCAGCAAGCAGCCATAAGTGATGTATGAACTTTGAAAAAGCAGGCTAATCTCTTTAAGGTTTATTAAAAGCCTTAAAAAATGGATTATAAGTGACCTTAAAAATTGATTATAAATAAGTTGTATGTACAATATGAACTGAAGTGGTGAAGAGTTTTCAGAGGGAAGGGGCAGTCTTATGTGGTAAAGCATACAAGTCATCTTTATCTATGAGACAAGAAGGGAGCAGCTGCAAAGAGGCAGTGATTGACTGATGGATTGCTCAGCGAGCAGCATGTAGTGCTTTGGAATGGACTAAATGGCAGAAGCGCTGCGGGAAGCTTCACTTTGGTGCAGAATCTGGTCAGGGAAATGTAAAGGAGAATGAATGTAGTCACAAGAAGATTGAAAGTAATGTATTCTCTCTTTTTTCAGAAAAAACTACCTGTGTTCCTACCTGGTGCTTAGTGGAAAGCCAACTGGCAGTCTTGGGTTTCATAGGCCAACATGTCTTCACTATCTTCTTTGTTATGCTTAGCCATTACAACCAATGAACCTAATTTTGTCATATTGTACCTTCTAGCTGGTTGATAAGGGGAATGAAACAACTAAAAGTAAGCTAGGTAGCTGGCCTGATGAAAAAGCACAGTAAGAATTGACTATAACAAGTTGTTTGGGTTTTTGTTGGGTTTATTTTACTTTTTTTTTGAAGGACTACATTATAAATTACTGCTTTTATGAACGGTTTGAAGAACTATTCTTTTGGTTTGGGTTTTTTGGGGGGTTTTTCTTGTTTGTTTTGTTTTTTTGTTTTTTTTTTTTGTTGTTTGTTTTAAATGATTGGGGAGTATTTATGTGCAGATGACCAGATAACACATGATTTATTTCTTCATAAGTTGCATATAGTATCCCTGAAATCTGCTGTGATTCTCATGTTTACCATCTGTCCTGCCCCTCTCCCAGAAGTTCCCACTCCTACTCTCAGACTAGATAGAATCTTACCAAAACAGCTGTTGAGCAGCTCCAGATCCCATCCTGGCAGGGAACAATCCCAGCTGAACTCCACACATGGGGCTGTGATTTACAGCAATTCAGTACTGCTTCCCCAAGGAGCTGATCGATCCCTGTAGCAGAAGCAGCTATCAGCAAGAGTCAGTGGACAGGTGGAAATTACTGCAGAGGCTTAAACTCATTAGTCGTAATTCTCATACAAATAAACCAGGCAGCTGTTGCGTTGTTTTCATACTGCTATGAGCAGGATCCAGATGGGGACCTGGGTTTTTTGTTCCAGTTGCAACTCAGTGCTGATAACCACAACAGATAGTGGAAGCAGAAAGTCTTAGAGAAGCAAACAGAAAATTTCTTGCCTGTCTCCAGTTGGAGCCATCTGGATTGGTGGTTTCCCCTTCTTTTGTCCCCACTAAACAAAATAATTATGTGTTAGAGATTTGTTTTCACCCCAACACTATCTTCAGAAAAAAAGTTATCTGTATAAACTTTAAACTTTGTGTTTCAGGTATGTTTATAAATACAGAAATATACATATGGGTGATAACTTTAATTACAGAAGAAATCATGTTTCATTTAGGAGAAATAGCTTGCGTATTCATCTTTCTGCTCAAGAGAGTTTTCTGGGAAAGGCTGCTTGAACTGTTGGGATAACTGCGGACCTTCTCTTGGCATATTTTTGTGGAGGGTAATTTCACCGTTACTGGTTTCTGCTGTCCTTTTTGTAGGTTTGTTCTTTAAACACAAATAAATGCAACCCTATGTGGCATCAATCTCACTCAAAATATAACAAATTGCTAAAGCTGGAACTTTAAATAAAATAGGCCTGATTGCTCACAGAAATCACAAGGCAAGGAAAATATTTCTTCCAACTCACACAAACACAGTACATCATCAAGTCAGGTGCAAATTATCAGTAAGCTGTCCAACTGAGAGTCTCACAAGGGAGTATTTTCCACAAGCTGCATATCTTCCAGGAAAGTAGGAGACAAGGTTCAGGGAATTATTAGTCATGTAAATAAATAAATAATCGGGAACTATATTCATTTATTCACCTTTTACCCTTGTTCTGATTTAAAAAAAGCATTTCCCTTTTATGAATTCTTCCTAGACAGGGTCTTCCCACTGAAAGGAAGAAAGACAAAGGCCAGAAAGTCCAGTAGCAGAAATACTGTATGACCTGCACCATGATGGAGAGATCTTAATAAGCTGAGTTCTGGGGGATGTGTGAAATAATTACAAGCAAAGTTAAGAGGTTAGAATTAATTGGGGGAATTGCAGTAGGTTTTTTTTTTCCCCTGCCTGATGTGGTTATGTCATTTCATATGAACTGTCATTGAAAAAGTTCCACAGTTACAATTAAATGTTACGAGACATTTTCTGCCACCTTTAAACATTCTGTTCCAAGTTGGAATGATTTCAAGAGTGAGAATGAAGAAAATTTTTTTTTAGTTATAACATGAAGGCGTTCTCATAACCTTTTTTTATGCTCAGAAGTGCATAAATTTGATTGTTCATGTTTAATTAAAATCTACATAGTAATTATTCTAATGAAAATACTTTTCTGAAGTGAGAGAATCTTTGTAATGGTGTTTCTTAGTTTGATAGTTGCTGTTTTTTCTAGCTATTAAACTGTAACATATTGCTGTACAGAGCACAGTGATTTTATTTCATCAGTTTTAGTGCTTAGGGTACTGTAGCAGTTTGCATAGCACTTGAATTTTTTGGTGTTCATTTATCATGGTTAATTCCTGGCTTCCAGGGAGAGTTTGTGAATGGCACAATAAACTAAATAGAATAGTTTGTGCTTGAAAGCAGGTGCTTCCTGGTATGTTATCAGATCTGGCAAATAAAATTTGTAGCAGTAAAAGAGTGTAGTGTGTGTTCTGATGGCTTTGCCATAAACAATTATGAATATTTGCTGTTTGACATACCTCTTCAGTAGTTTCTTTAATACCTAAGACACTGAAAACTTCAGACACATGTGATGGCATATCTCTTGGGTTGAGGTTGTGAAGTGGGACATTCTCTCCAGGCAGACTTAGTCCAGCTTCATGGCACGCTGTTCTGCTGCAGGGAATCATAGAACAGTTAAGGCTAGAAGAGAACTTAAAGACCATCTAGTTCCACCCTCCCGCCATGGACAAGGACACCTCTCACTAGACCAGGCTGCTCAAGGCCCCATCCAACCTGGCCTTGAACACCACCAGGGAGGGGGCAGCCACCACTTCCTTGGGCAACCTGTGTCAGTGCCTCACCACCCTCATAGTGAAGCATTTTTTCCTAATATCCAATCTAAGGCTACCCCCTTCCAATTTAAAGCCATTCCCCCTTGTCCTATCACCTCTAAAAAGTCCCTCCTCAGCATCCTTACAGGCCCCTTCAGGTACCAGAAGGCTGCTGTAAGATGTCTCCAGAGCCTTCTCTTCTCCAGGCTGAACAATCTCAACTGTCTCACCAATGCTTCTTTAGTTCCAGGAACTTGTGTGCCAGATTGATGTGATTATCAGATCCAATATCAGGGCTGGCAGATACATATGCAATGTGGGTACCTAACAGGAAAGGGTCCGAAGTACTGCGCTGGATGATGTTTATGTCTGTGTGCTGGGATTGTGAGACAAAAACTGAGAGGTGTCCTCTACTATCAAAAAGGTAAAATAATGGACAGAAATTTAAAAAAAAATTGTATCCATAGACATTTCTTTCTGCAAGTACTACTACTCTCTACTAAGGGATATGTATGTCATTACTGTAAAATTCCTGATGCTTTCTGAGTTAATTTGTATTTGCACTTTTAATCAAGCATATGGCATAGTTGTGACAAAAAAACAAACCAACTAACAAAACCGCTTGTAGTTCTGAACCAACCCCCTTTTTTTCCTGTTCTTAATTATCTTATCTAAAATAGATACATTCTGCAATTTTATCATGATCTAATCTAAAAAAGTATTTTCAGAAGGGTTTAATATATTGTTACTTAAGAAAGGTCATGATGACAAAAATAGACTTAGGATTTTTAGTAGTAGCATCTAAATAGTTCAGTTGCTCAAGTGTACCGGTAAAGTGTAATGTTTTTAATATCCACTCTTAAACTCACCTGGCACAACTTGAGCAATTTCTTCAAGTTCTGTCACTTGTTACTTGGCAGAAGTGACCAGAACCCACCTGGCTGCAACCTCCTCTCAGGTAGTTGTAGTGATGAGTAAGCATCCTTTTCTCCAGGCTAAACAACCACAGTTCTCTCAACTGCCCCTCATAAGATTTGTTCTTCAGACCTATTTTCTAGAAGTACTTTCTGGTTTTTGAAAAGTTGTTCTGATAACACAGTTTTCAGACCAGAAGTGAAAAAAATAAATCACATAAATGCTTACAAAGAAAACTAAAAGCAAAGAGAACCAAGGGAAGTGACTTAAAAATCCCAAGATATAACATAAAGCAAGTATGGCAATACTTCATATCTATAGTTTATCACATTGACATGTTTTTTTTTTTTTTGTAACTTCAGGATTGCTATGTTTTGTTCTAACACACTTTGCAAAGCATCAGGAACATTTGAGTAGTCAACAGTGGTTTTTACTTATATTGACTCTATTTTATGAGACACAGCTGAATTTGTTTTCAGTCTACTGAAAACAGAATTATAACTACTATGAATACTTTAAGCTGTCATGGTCTGCCTGTATTCAAAATCATGAAAACTAGAACCTCTATGGACTTTAGCCATATGCAGTTATTTAGTTTTCTAAACTAAATTTTAATTTTCTGAAATCCAGTAATGTCAGGCTGACATTGAAGCTTTGTGCATGGATAATTTATCTCCTGTCTTTTTTATGAAGCTCGTAGCATCTCAGCACCCTTCAGATCTTTTTTCCACTATTAAATGCTGCTGAAGACAGGCAGGGGATTTCGTGTTGTGAAGAGGAAAGTTAGGGGAAATATACATGCATAGGTAGCACATTCATTTGTCTTCTGTTTGCTTTATTACAAAAATCTTAAGCGATTCAGGAAACATGGTCAGTCAACATCAGTTTAAGAACCACCCTTCACAACACCCTGAAAGAGATGCTTAACTGGCTGCATTGATGCTTTCCAAGTTCAGGCAAAGATGGCTTCAGTAACCTAAGAGAAATGCTTGGTTCAGTAATTCTGAATCTATTGTCATGAGGGAAGAGAAGAATGAAATGAAGAGATGATGTACAATAGTTAGATATTAAGATTGTCCATCGTGTTATTTTAGATATGAGCTTTTCCTTAGAACTGCTTTCCTCCCTAATTTTCTCATAAATTTCTTAGTGAATGCCCACTAAACTCACCTTCAGTCCCAGTGGGACTGAAGGTGAGTTTAGTGTCAATTTGACTTTGGGGAATGGACTTCTTGTGATTTACTTGATTCACTTCCCTGATGTAAGAAGTTCCAAAAGATATGGTGAAGCTGGCACTTTTTTTTTTTTCCTTGACTGGTTTAAGTTATTTACAGAATGAGGTAAAGTGTTTTTCCCTCTTTTATCTGCAGAGGGATCTTGCATTCCTAATCTTTAGTGCTTCTTGGATGCACTTTAATTAGAGGTCTAAAATGGGCCTTATAACTACCCTTTATAACTGCAGAAAACCTGTGATAAAAATCTCTTAATAACTCCTTTCAAATCGCTCAGATCTGGAAATAGTGGAATAGTTCAGTTTTGGGCCCCTCACTTCAAGAAGGATGTTGAGGTGCTGGAGCGTGTCCAAAAAAGGACAATGAGGACCGTGAAGGGTGTAGAGAACAGGCCCTATGAGGAGCGGCTGAGGGAGCCGTGGTTGTTTAGTTTGGAAAAGAGGAGACTGAGGGGAGACCTTATTGCTCTCTACAACTACCTGAAAGGAGGTTGCAGTGAGGTGGGGGTTGGTCTCTTCTCCCCAGTAACAGGCGACAGAACTCGAGGTAATGGCCTCCAGTTGCGCCAGGGAAAATTTAGGTTAGATATTAGGAAGCACTTCTTTACTGAAAGAGTCATCAAGCACTGGAACAGTCTACCCAGGGAGGTGGTTGAGTCCCCATCTCTTGAGGTGTTTAAAAGACGGGTAGATGCAGTGCTTGAGGACATGGTCTAAGGGTAGACTTGGTGGCAGTAGGTTAATGGTTGGACTGGATGATCTTATGGGTCATTTCCAACCTTAATAATTCCATGATTCTATAGTAGAACCAATTATCTTTGAGAGTTAGCCTTTTTTCTTCTTTTATGGAAGGGTCTTGCATAGCACCGTCAGAATTACATCTCTTTCTCTTAAAAGGACCAATACAGAGAGAAAAATGAAGTAGTCAAAAGCAAGGCCACTTTGGGTTTTGTCTTGCATTTTTTTCCCATGTATCTGTTTGAAGCAGATGGAAGTTGGATTTGTTTCATCAGTAGAAGTTACTGCCTAACTGAAATAATGTTTGTTTGAAACAGTTTAGACACTTAAAGGAGTTATTTAGTAGCATTATTTTTTACATTATTTCAACGAAATCATATATTAGCATGAAGCAGCTGGCAATAGCTGTGACGGTTGAGAAAGGATCCTTATTTATATCTATGAATTTAACCAATCTACATATGAGGGGGCTTTTTTAGATAGGTGTGATATAGGTAGCAGTCAATATGCACATATGTGTTTTCTTGTTAATAAAACATGATTGGACTACATATTCAGTTATTCAGGGCTGAATAGTGTTTTCTGCCTAAAAATATACTTGAGTAGTATCAACTTCGGTGGTTTAGTGATGTAGATCATAGTCTGGTTCCTGCTTGTATTTTTTTTTTTTGTTTTTTTTAAATATTAAGTAATGCCTAATGTAATGACCAATGGATTGCACATTGCAAGATACTTCTAATGAATCATACAGTCTTTGAGGAATTATCCCTAAGAAAATAATTTCTTCCTGAAACAGCAACATCGTCTGACATGTGGTGTCAGAACATCATGTACTGATTCTGTTGTCCTATGAAATGTTTAAAATGGTATGGAGAAATTTTCTGTGTAAACTGAACCACCTTGTATATCATTAAATATTTTAAAATAGTCTTACCCATTTTTAGGAAGAGGTAAGTAGTTATTAATTCATAACATACAAATTGGCATTACAGTAGAATTTAATACTATAGGGTTGCGTGTTCAAATTTTTCCTTCAAAATCAACAATTGCAGAAAGCCAGAGCCTTTTTAATAGGTAAAAAATGTAAGAGACTTTGGTTGTCTTGGCCTATGTTTATACTTTTATTTGTCGAAATTAGATCATAAGGAACAATTCCCCCTGACAGTTCTCAAAACACAGATACAAAATTAGTTTATACATAATCATTCATCTCTGATGACTCAGCACACAATTTGTAACTTGCAGTGGATTATGTTTTATAAGTGACTTCATTTTTGTGGGTATTCACCTGTAATTTTCAGATAAGTCTAAGGAGTGAAATAAATCCCAAAGTAAAATTTTGACTTTATGGAGGAGCAAAGGTTTCAGTCTCTTTATGATGAATGCACTTTCTAAATAGTTTGCCAGACATGCGAAATGAACATGCAGTTCTGGATGGTGTTTTCACCATCTGAATAGTGTCCCTTATCAGTGACTAAAACAGGCAAATAAGAACTAAATGCCTAAAGTTTGAGTGGTCAAAAGGGATCATAAGGGGTCTTTTTTCCCCGTGTTGAAATGGCCATATAGGAGGGTAGTTGTGGAAACGAGCCATTGAGAATATCTTTCATTACTCAACTTAAAAAAAAATAAATCTATTTATATGTATATATATATTTACAGCAAGTTCTAACCACTGCAGCAATACAGTTTGAAAACAGTTCAAAGATAACATGCTGTTTCAGACAAACCAAGTTAGTATTGATATTTGAACTTAATTCTGCTAGTTTTATTTATCATCACCAGTTTACATCTGGCAAAAAGATGTATTGAAAGCTGTTGGCCAAATTCAAGCTGGGGACAGTATTTCACAGGGTCGAGCTGATTTTGCATGAGGTCTGAACATGAATCATTTCTTAATGAAGCAAAACTGAAAATTAAACACCCTTGTCTTTCAATGCAGAGATAGTTAAAGAGAATGGATGTAAAGACACACCAATCTGAACATGTTCCTATGTGATCTACTCTAGATGATCCTGCTCAGGCAGTAGGGGGGTTGGACGTAGTGTCTTTTGAGGTCTCTTCCAGCTCCTAATATTCTGTGATTCTGTGTGATTCTGTGTGATTCTGTGAACGTACAAAGCTGCACACCATAGGTTATGAGGAAATGTAAGTGGGTCAGGAGCGAGTGGGTTGTTTACATTTACCTCACATTAGTTTGTAATCCTGCAGGCCATTGGGAGATTACAGGGGAAGAGAGCAGTCCCGTAACAATGCTTCACTTAGGGAAATAAACCCTTTTTCCCAGAAAAACAGAAGGAACACTGAGCACTCACCAGACCGTATGCCTTTTCAGAGTGAGCCCTGACAGGTTTGAAATACCACCTGCTTGTTACTGCATGCTCTCCATCACTGGAGTTCCTCAGGAACTTGCGAGCCCAGTGTTTAAAAAGGTAAGAGAGCTGAAAACATAGCTCTGCAGATGAAATTTTTTCCAGCTAGAATATTTTTCTTGGGAATGTCTTCCTCATCTCTTTTGAGACCACTTGTTGCTGCACAGGATGCTTTGTTGTATATTGTGAAAATACATGACCATAGCAAGCTTTTGATGTCTGTGTTTTTAAAATGATTACTTCAATTCAAACTAGCTTACAGCATTTCCCCTGTTAATGAGTTTGCGTTGAAGTTGGAGATGTGGTGCAAACAGGTCTCTTGTATGCCTTTTAATTTAAACAAAACCTCTACTTGTGAGCACTGTATGGTGTCTGTAGGGTGTTTGACATGTCCTGGATGTGTTGCACCATCCAAAGTGACCTGCCATGTCCTCACAATCCGTTATTCCCTGTTACTAAGAAAGTATTTCTTTTACAAATCTATTAGCTCTCTCTTGGAGTGAAAAATTG
>VXBZ01005658.1:343497-363817 GCA_013399135.1 Heliornis fulica | reverse complement strand
TTTTGACTTCTGAAAGTTTTTGGTTTTGGGTTGGGTTGTTACTTTTGGAGTTCTTTTAGATCTATTTCATACTGTTCAGTGTATCCTTCCATATGTAGGATGCCTTTTACAGTTCTGTACAGAGAGTGAGGAGCAGGATTGCCAGTGCCATCTTCTGTGAGCCACATGCTGTCAGTCCAGCTGTTGCTCAGTTACCACATCCCCTGGTCTTGCTTAGGAAGACCTTATTTTGTTCTTGTTGATAAAGAAGTATACTCAACCCCTACCAATTCCCAACTGACTGTGTGCTGTGTCACAGGCTCTTCCCTTCTTTCAAGCTATGTGAGTTTGTCCAAACCCATTCCTTAGATTTCTTGGTGTTTAAATCATGTGAGTGTTGGTGCTGGAAGACTTTGTCTTAATATGTTCTTTAAGATTTCACCAAGAAGTTTCTTAAAGGACACAAAAATAAGCATTTATGCAATGTTACTAAGAGAAATAACTTTTACATTCTAAAGGAAATAATTAATTCATGGGGATAAACTTCAGAAGTTCACATTTATTTAAATCTTAACCTTTAAACCCTCCGAGGAAACATAAGTATCCACAGGCCACTGCAGATCAGCTATAGCTTATTGTTCAGACAGAAGTATCTCCAAAGCTCCTATGCCCATGTGCAGACAGAAAAATTAGTGTTAAACCCCAAATGGTGAATCTTAGTCAGATTTATATTTACAAAACAGTAGGAGAAAATAATTTTTTTAACCACTTAATAATATAAACCTTGTTTGCTATTCATTTTTATTAACAGGATTTCATGATAAGTGTTGTTATTTCTGCTGTTTCTTGAACAATTTCACACAGACTTTCAGATCAGGATGCACCATAAATACGAGTATAAATAATCTATCATTATACAGACATTTCATAAATAATGCATGGCTGTGACATGAATGAGCATGCATAACTTGCAAGGTAACAGTTTGAAACATTGATAAACAATTATTCCCACCTTTGCAACACTGATGTAGTATTGAGACAAAATGGGATTGTAATACACAGAAACAAAAGGGTATTCTCAGGCATTGTTAGTTGTAAGTGAAGACATAATTATAATTATGTTTTCAATCTATTGGGGTGCTAGGTCAGAATCTAACTACAATATTAATAACTCATTTTAGAGGAAAACCCAATATATTTCCTGCTTCTGAAGGTCATTGTGTTGACTGGCAGAGTTTTGTGCAATATTCTATGCAACATTTTGGGGTTGTGATGTTGCTAGATATTGCACATATCACAATGAAAAAAGTAGTGTTTAGAAAGAAGCATTGTGCTCATATTGATTAAAAATTGAGTTGTTTGGTAATATAATTGATTTGTCATAGCAGATAACTTTTTTTTTGTGAGCATGAATATGAAACCTGAGTAGTCCTTTAGCAGAAACTTACTAGATTTTTAAAGTATATTTTGTATGGACAGCTTCTTAATGAAAAAAATCCCTTTGGCTGTTATCTCCTCCAGTGATATTCCATTCCATTCTCTTCTAGAATTCTCTATCTGAAACATGTTCTCCTGAAAACATGTTGATAGTTTTAATAGATTATCCTCATGTTTGCATTTTTGCTTGAAACAGTACCTAATTTAAAAAAAGATACAAACTGGTGTTAGAGAGAAAAATGTGTGTGACTAATTATTATAATCAACACAGGCAACAGGCAGGGGAAAATGAGGCAAGGTGTCTAGAACAGGTACTATAGACTTAAGGGCAAAAGATAATAGATAGCAGAAAAGGCAAAGATAATGAAAAATATGAACTGTCGTGATCACATGGCTATTTTTAGTGTGTATTGCTGTTTGTGTCTAACATGTACAAAGATTAAATCTGTCTGTACTCTCATTTATAAAGCCATTTCCCCCTTGTTGACCAGCCATTTCATGCCTTATTTTTCTAATAATAAACAATGAAGTTGGGAAGATATATACTATAGTTAAAATAATTAAAAAAAATATATATCTGAATGTTGTGCACAAATTTGTGAGTCAAGTGTTCCTAAATATCACATAGATATTTAGGTTCCTAGAGTCTTTCAGTCCTGTTAAATTACATGGAGAAAATTGTTTTTATAGAGAACAGAAAATTTTTAAATATCTTGCAGAGTGCATGTCATTAATGAGGCATGTATTATTTTTTTTTCAACTAACTGCAGTTACCACCAAATGATGCCATGTCTAATTTATAGCATACTACTGCTGAAAAACAGGACGGTGACATATTTTTCACTTTAATGACATGCAGGCCTCCAAATGCTCCAGTTTACCACTACACAATCATTTCTGTTTATTGTCATGTGTTTCTTTATATGCAGTAGGTAAGACATGCTTTTGGAAATTAAAGCAACACCATGTCTTGTCTTCTTTCCTTGTACAGTCAGATTATCCTTTTAGCTTAATTATAATGTAGAAAAACCTTTGTCAAGGTATTCTATTTATTAAAATTTCCAATGCTGATAGATGTAACAAGAACCAGCAATAAAGCAAAATTACCCTTTTAAGTGTTTCCAAAATCTACATTAAAGAAATACCCAGATGTATACGTGGTTCCTAAATACAGAAACATTTTTCTACCGGATAGTGCTATGTGTGGTTAATGTGGGAAGAAATAATCTGGGATTTATTGTGTTAAAAATAATCATAATACTCTGTATTTTAAGAAAGAAAGTGGGGCTCTGATTATTTCGTCTTTTGCCTATAATCTGTGTTCCAGTTGCTGGTTTTCAAATTCTGTTCAGTGATTTGGTTCCTTTGATAAGTACCATTATTATCAGCACTGACTTCTCTCAGAAAGTTGTTTTTTGTTTCGTTCTGCTTTATCGTCACACCAAGCATCTTCCTACTCATCTATCTGTAGTGAGATTTAGAATGGGTCTCTGTATGTATTCACATCCCAAGGGGAAGAGGACATCTTAGGGATGATAAATTACATTTCTTGTGCTTAAATTGCTTACAGGAGCTTTGATTTAGGATAGGACTTAGGCACAACATGACAGAAAGTGTATATCAAAATCTTGCATTTTTTTTTCTTTTGGTTTACTTGATTATTTTTCTATTTGTTTACCTTTGTTTTTTGAATTGTGGACCATAGTAATATAGGTACTCCTTCTCATTATTTCAATAAGAAAATTTTACCCCCACAAAAAAAAACCCAATGGTCTTCCTAATATAGCTCTCTAATTGTTTTTTTTTTTTTTTATTATTCCATATTTAACTCAATCTTTGCTTTTGAAAGTTATTCTGTGTTTGTAATGCTTTGAGCAAGATCAAAATTTGATGATTAGATCTTTGTTTTCTGTGTGTGTGTATGTACGAATTGGTATGAATGTTTCATAACTTCATTTTGTATAAAGGAATTTATATGAAACCTTTGCAATGAGGCTGGGTAAGTAATGGATTCTTTAATTTGGGAAGCTGAAGAGAACAACAACAAAAAAAAAAAAATCAAACCCCAAAAACAAGCCCACATAAAACCCCAGAAATACTTTTTGGGCATCCAAAAAAAAATCTGTGTCTATTATTAAAAAGTCTAATAAACTCTATGGATTTTTAAAACCCTTTCACTTTCTAAAAGAAAACTCTATTTTGAAGAAGATCTCACTTTCACAGATCAAAAAGTCACAGTCTGTGGGATGAAACCAACCACAAAATTCAACGCGTATATGGAATTATTTTAAATTTATGCAAAGTGGCTCAGGGGGCACTTCTTGCTTACCATTTGTGTTTGTAGTTTAATTTTTGTTAGATTTAGCTGCAGTTATTGAAGATGTCAAAACCAGTTTCCTGGAATATCATAGGGTTATATTCTGCACTGTGGTGTGTCTCAGTAATGATAGAATAATATCTCTATGGCAATTACACTACTTAGTGTTGCTGATGTATTTAATACTCTCTTATCTATTTTGATACAGTATAGCAGGTGGAAATTGGAGACAGCCTGCCGTCAACAGAACAGCCCTTTGTGGTTTTAGGGTTTCAGTGAGAGCTAGCTAGATCAGTAGATCATAATAAATACAAGTAATTATATGAAGTTTAAGAATCTAAGTGAAGATAGACAACACAGGGGTCCCTTTCTGCTTCAGATTCCTCAAATAGATTTAGAATTAGAGTCCTAAATTACAAGAGAGAATTAAAGAAGAGGAAATTTTTTTTTTTAAATCCATGTTACACAGTTGTTTTTGTTTCATTTAGAAAGTGAATATGTGTACTCGTGAATATATAACTTGGATTAGACTATGTTTTTATGAATATACATTAAAATAATAGAAAGTATTCTGCTTGGGTATACAATCTCTTTACAAGAAGGAAAAAAAGTCTGTGCAAACAGTCTTTAAGGAATATAACTATTAATAGCAGTCACAAATCCATAGATTTGGGTAGGTTCTAAATGCTAATGGAGATCAACACTCTTCTAATCTGTCTGTATGTTGCTGTGATTCTCCGTATTTTTGAATCCTCAAAATCCCATGAAATTCTCTCTCCCTTTTCAGAGTAAGATGTCTTAAAGTACCAAACCAAATCAATAAACATATAACATTTTATATATAACATATAACATTTTATATATAACATTTATGACATTTTATTTCTCTGAATTACTGGGAGAACAACATTGACAAGTTTCTTACTGAACAGTTCACAGTAAAAAAAAAAGGTTGTTTAGCAAATATGTTTTTTTCTTTTCTTTTTAACTGCATGCGAAGTGCCTGTGATCAGATCACACTGTCGACACGTTCAGTATTTGAGAAGTTCCATGGTTGGGCCTATTATTTTGTTTATCTTCCTGAGCTTGATTGCAACTTGGGGAAGGCTCCTTACAGGCACAGCGATTACCAAGATTGGGCCTAACTTATCTGCAATTTTGATCCGTGTCCCAGTGCAGAGCCCAAGTACCTGCTCATCAGTGTGATTAAGGAACTCGCAGCCTCTCAGTCATTACATTCCTGGCTCCAGCTGCGTAGGGTGAGATAAGCTGTATTTCCTTGAAGCACGCACATTTCTGTACAAGGGGACAAAATCTTTTTTCAGGTCAAGAGAGTCTGTATTTTATAATACAAGCAAGATAATACAATGCTGGAGAGTGTATTTAAATGAATTTCAGTTTCACAAATAATAACAGGGCCAGAGTCTGCGACCATTCCCTTAAGCTATGGTCTAATGATTATTGCGTGAATAGCCATGGAGATTTATGGTGCTTGTATTCTCTCAGGGATGATTAGTATCTTCACCGTGCAGCCAGCATAATGGATCTTATTGGTGGTTTTGATATGTTTCTGTGCATAATCAGCCAACCTAGCCTAATCTACCTCTGTGAACTTCCTGGTGAAGCAGTGAGCCCTGCCCAGGTGCTCTTTCTCCTGGTTGAGACAAGAAGTCTTTGTTTCATGGTGGGAAGACAGGTTCAGGGAGGAAGGCAATAACTTAGTACTGGTCATCTTATAATGACTCTGCTTAGTACCTTATGTCATTAATAATTCTCTTAACTTCAGTGAAGCCATTTCTGGCACAGACACACACTAAGCCAGAAGGGCTGAGGATGGGTGATGGCAGTAAATGATGATCTATGAGAAGCTCTGTTCCTTCCCATCATGGCCTCTTCCATTATTCTAAGTAGAATCCTGGAAGAAGAAAAGCAGCTACTCCTCTGGTGGTCTTTTTCTTCTGAGGTAATTGAAGGAAAATAGTAGGGAGGAACTGAGGCCTTGATAGCCCCATACTCTATTGTATATCCCCACTGCCTGTGGGGAACAAAGAGAAACAGGCTGGCACATCTTTCGTTCCTATGCTCTATTTCCACATATTAACTATATCTGTTTTCACATATTAACATATTTCCTATATTTTTATTTCTACATCCAAAAGAGCTGGGATGATGGAAACAAGATTTTATATCTTGGAAGGAACATATATTAAGTCTTTTGACCTGCTTGGTATAGTTACTGTCGCCCGTGATGCAAAGGGAACTATGAATTACAGGTTACAAATCCAATGCAGTGTGAAGGAGGAATGCAGAATAGGGCCCATTTATTTTTAAGTTTGAGGAAATAATTAAAGCAAATTTGTTGTGGTTTTCACCCTGCTCTAATTACAACACAGAACACTCCAAATGTAGTTATTGCCAGATCTATTTGCATATTCAGTGTAAATTAAAATAATCATCCTGATTATCTGTCAAGATATATGTAAAGTGATCATAAAATAGATGGGATACAGTATTCATTTTCTTACTATAATATGTTGCCTAAAACTGAAGTGTTGTGGTGCCAGGAATGATGTATGGATACATACTAATCTATGAATTTGATGTTAATTTTTCACATCATGTTTCTAAGTTGCACGAGTGTCTCATTCTGTCTTTGTCAGTTTTGAGGACAAAGGTTATAAATTGGTGGCCTGTCACTGTAATCTCTAACTGTAGAGTGTAGTCAAGAAATCAAGTTTCTGAGGAAAGTATAGTCTCAGCATCCTGAGCTAAACTTACAAGAGTTTCCTGTAAAGGAAGCTGCTTCTTACTGTATCCTTTATTTTACTTTTTCACATTTTAAAAGGATAAGTAAGGGAATAACTATTTTTCCTTTAACCATTTAGATGTATGGTCACAGTGGGGAATCTGGTGATAGAAAGTAATAAAAAAATATGTCCATCAGAACTACTCCTATTTAGATTCCACATGGTATTAAGAAAACAGCACTTTTATACATAAAAATGTGTTCAGAATTAAAAAAAAATTGCCTAAAAATATTTTGGTGGACAAAGCTAGTATTGCCACTTTCAGCTGAATGCTGCTTTACAAGAAAAAAGTATTTTGCATATGTTCTAAAAGTAGTAATTTTGATGTAGAGAGCAAGTACGTTTTTTTCCATTGCCTTCATTACCTCTGATGGAATCTTCATTTCATTCCACATGGGTTCTTTCTAGAGATGTACACAATGTAAATTTAAGGTGCAGATTCTTCTAGACTCTCCTGTTTCCAAATTATTGATTTTAAAAAGGAGGAAATGAAGACACTGACATATCTGTTATACTGAATAGCAAACTTTCAGCAATGATGTAGTTGCAAAAGTTGAAGCAGGAAAAATAAATTAGAAATTACAGGGTTTTGAATAATATTTCATGCCAGTTTTTTGTTAATTTAACTTAATTATTTTTCAGTGGAACTCGTTTACACTGGATTAGAATAAAATTTATTTAAAATTTTCTGTAATTACAGACTACAATGGCTAAATCTGCAAACTGACAGGTGAGATAGTCAAGTATACCCATGCAAGCAAGATTTTATGGCTCCAAGTTCCCCGCACACAGTCCTAGATTTACAGCAGATACAGTTATGATTGCAAACATAATGATTGCAAGTCCTAGACAAAGCACAGATATTTGTGGTTCCGTTGAAGAAAATGGGAAATGTGTTTGCTGCTAGTAGTAGGATTTACCCTGTTCAGATTTCATTTAATTTCCTGTTGGCTGTGGAATCGGTCTCTGCTTCTCTTCAAATGTTAAATTCTGTGCTCCTGCATCCTGATGTAAGTAGAGGAAATGATCAGCAACTGAGATGGTTTTATACTGGCTGGCACACAGAACTAGCAGCAACTGAAAACTTCCTTGTTATAAATACAGGGAACAGCACCATGCAGAGCCTAAACTAATACTTGAGGTTTAAGATTATGACATAATCATTGGATTCATTGACTTCCTAAAAGGAAAAATAGATTTCTTTTTTTTACTTTGAGGTTTGTAAAAGTTACTAGGTTCTCATTTAGCTAGATTTTAGAGTGTTTCATAGGTAGCTGCATTAGATTTTAGGGAATTTTGTTGAATTTTATTAAGTAGAAATTGATAAAATCATATTTCTGTCATCTTCTTGAAGCATGAAAGATTAAATAAGGAAGTTAAATATAAATCCAAGGACCTCATACTTTAATCACCAATTTCATCAGTCAGTTCTTGTAGGAGCTGCATCTGAAGCATAAAAATATTGCTTATACGTTTGTACATGAAAAATGGGCTGTACTGGTACAAGGAACACTGAACAGACAGACTTGAGTTTCTACATCTCTAGCGCACAATTAGAACCAGGTATATAAAAGGTGCAGTCCAGAATTTCAGAAATGCTGAACTCCAGAGTAAAGAGATACTCTTCCATCTCAGCAGCTGAGATATGAGAGATAGTCAACAGACATGCAAAGTGTTATTTTTAGTGAAGCTTTCACCGTAGTACCTGATAATACATATTTATGATGGTGTCACTAGGAGATCTTGCCTTCCAAACAGAGCAACAGGCAAAGCTGTGCTGAGTTTTGTTATATTGATCCTTTTAGAAGTTCAGTAGGCTCAAACTTTGCTTTTCCACCTCTGCAAATTTTCAAAATGACTCCATCGTGGCTCTTGTGCAATGTCTTTTTGTTATGAAGGTGGGGGGGGGGGTTGGCACTGACTTTGTAGGTGACACCAAATTGGGAGGAGCTGTTGACTCCATTGACTGTGGAGAAGCCTTACAGTGACACTAAGACAGAATAGAGGGCTGAGCAATCACAAACAGCATGAAGTTCAACAAGGGCAAGTGCTGGATTCTGCACCTGGGAAGGGGCAACCCTGGCTGCACCTACAGACTTGGGGATCAGATGCTGGAGGCCAGCCAAGCTGAGAGAGATGCGGGGGTCTTGGTTGACAGTAAGTCAGTTGGCATGAGCCAGCAGTGTTCCCACACATCCAGGAGAGCCAAGCATATCCTGGGATGCATCAAGCATGGTATTGCCAGCTCGTTTAGGGAGGCGATTGTCCCACTCCACACTGCGCTGGTGTGGCTTCGCCCTGAGTACTGTGTGCGGTTTTGGGTGCCACAGTACAAGAGGGATATAAAACTATTAAAGAGTGTCCAGTGAAGGGCAATGAGGATGGTGAAGGGTCTGGAGGGGAAGCCTCATGAGGAGAAGCTGAAGTCCCTCGGTTTGTTTAGCCTGGAGAAGAGGAGGTTTAGGGGACACCTCATCATTGTCTGTGGCTTCCTGATGAGAGGGAGCAAAGGGGCAGGTGCCGATTTCCTCTCCTTGATGACCATATAGAACCTGAGGGAACAGTATGAAGCTGAGACAGGGGAGATTTACACTTGACATTTGGAAGAGGTTCTTTACTGAGAGGGTGGCCAGGAATTTGAACAGGCTCCCCAGGGAAGTGGTCACAGCACTGAGCTTCAGTGAGTTCAAGAAATGTCTGGATGATACTTTGTGACATGCTCTGACTTGTCTGGCCCTGGGTGGAGCCAGGAGTTGACCTGGATGGTATTTATGGGTCCCTTCCAACTCGGGAGATTCTATGAATCTGATTCTAGTTAATATAACAAATGCTGTACAAACAAGAAACAAATAACTATGTAGCCTTAAATTTAGAAGGAATATAAACAATCTTACACAGGTAAGATTTGCTACCAGTCTTTAAAAGGTGTATTTGTGAGGTGTTATCCTTAATGTTCCATCTTCATATATGAGGATTTTTAAACATCTTTGTAGTTGGAAGATATTGAATTCTTTGAGAAGTCCATAATTACTACATTTAATATTAAATGACCCCTTAAAAGATTTAATATGCTGAAAAGGAGGAAAACTTTCAAAAATTTTCATATTTTGTAGCAGTTTCCACAGTTTGACTTTTAGATAATAAAAAACAGGAGTGGCTTTAAGGGGCTATGTCATGCAGGAGAAAGAAATAATATTGCGTGAATTACAGGTGATATAATTCTTGCCTCTTTGTAAGGAGAGGAAATGTTTAGAAAACAACAGTATCTGCCTCTTAGCTACCTGCAAAACATTTGATGCAAAGTTTAGTGAAGTAGCTGTGTAGAGACATTTGTTAAGAAATACTAAATGGTGACAGCCTGATCTATTGTAGCTGTTTTTCAGAAGAGGATACGTTTAACACCTAGGCATGGGAACTGGATGAAGCAGTATGGATGACTGTGGTTAAACAATTGCAAATCATCCTAGAGAGGTTGGAGTAGAAAGATTCAAAGCCCTACAGTAATTGGACTAAATCAGAAGGCAAGTGTCAAGCCTTTCCCTAATGTCTTGCTGTTAGGATTAGAGACCTTGTGGAAAAAAAAAAAAAGAAAAAAAAAAAGAAAAAAAGAAAAAAGAGGGGCTGAATTTATAAAAGAAAAGGGATTCATTTGATTTGTCCAAGTCCAGACCGTTTCTCAAATCTCCTGTGGGTCATGAAGCAGATTGATTCATCCTGTGGCAAATACGCCTTCATCTGTCCATGTTAATCTGCGAGCCAAAGGCTACACTCTCACCAAAGGCAATACTTTACCATCCCAACTAATGGAATATGCACCTTGCTATGAGGATTTCACTTTTATTCTTCCCTGTTTTGAAGAAATATATGGGAGATAAATATGTGAGCACAGTCCTGCTGTATTTGTTTAAGAAATATGTGGAACAGGATTGGATCACACTAACTGAGTGTTGCAGACCTTCCCAGTTGGAAAAAGCATCCTAGTTCAAGAGGGAGGACACCACAGGAAATTGCTGCATAATTAGGTCTTTAATTATTTTTTTAATTCAAGGTAAACTTCTTCACTGTTTCACCTACCAGCAATGGAGTTTTCCATGTCATATAGAATATAATCTGATCTGAGCTTAGGCAAAAGATTTGTGGCAGAAATTTCAATCCATATATTGTAGGTTCTTCCCTATAAGGGTGTAAAAAGAGGTTTCTTCTGAATCAACATCTCTCTCATAGAAAATTCAATAAAATGTAGCCATTTTCATGAAAATATTTAGTTTAATTTACTGGATATTATTCTGGTGTCTATCAAACACTGACATTTGTTCCTCTGTATATGTCACTAGCAGCTTTTTTTTTTTTAGAAGTGTGCAAGCTAAAATAGACTAAATTTAATTATTTTAAGGAAAATAACTTTCAGACTATAAAACACACACTAATAAACTACGCAGAAGGTTTCCCCCTCCCACCCCCCCTTTTTTGTGTGCTTCATTTCATACCACAAACCTCCCTAAGCCAGCTTCTCATATCATTTTACTGGTTTGTATCTCCAGTGTTCAGGTAACAAAATGAAAGGTAAGGGACTTTTGTGTGACTACTGAATATTTACATATGACAGTGCATGTACTTGAGAAGATTGCCCTCTATGTCATATTAAATAATAGCAATTTGGGAGATAACTCCTCAAAGGGAGAGATAGAAACACTTTTTGTAAGAAAGAGGAATGAGTAGGTTTTTTTGTATGTCCGGGGTGTGAAAATGTCTGTACTTATGTCAAGAGAGTAAAAATGAAACTGTGAGAATGGTCACTGTCACTGTAAACTTTTACATTTAAAGTAGATCACAAAATAACTTCTGTCTATAGATAGAAATCATTAATATGTCTTATTATAAGCTAAAGAGTAGCTATGAAAAAGTATTGAGTTGGCATCACTAAGTTACAGTGCTGTCTGTCATCCTTGCTGAGTATCAGTTGTGATTTACAAATTTGTTAAATTACTTCCTGTACTGTTTCTAAGTAGTTAGAATGTGTCCTTTTTAAAAATTTTATAAGAATTTATTTAGTCAGGAAACTTGTAATTTAAGTTTGGAGTTTTCTTTCACCCTTAATTCAAACTTCTATTCAAACTGTTTAATTTCTCTAGGTATCATAAGTGGAACGCAATTTTTTTTTTTTGGTAGTATAACGAAAAAGCTTATTAGTACATAATGTATGACTACAGGGTTATTTCCAAAGGTATAATCATTGTGAGCATTTCTCCCAACTCTTGACGGAAATAGGTCTACATTGATGTTCTGAAATAAGAGACCTAGGAAGCTATGATATTGTTGTATCTTCAAATTAGTCTCCAGGACTAAAATACCAGCAATAAGTTGCAGTAGTGCCAAACAGGAAATTAGGAAATACGACTCTCTATGGTAAATACAATTCAAGCATATCTCAAAGGAATGACAGAGCCCTGAGAAATTTCTAGTTTAAGAAGTTGGAAGGAAAAAAATAAACCCATTATTTTAACAAGATGAAATTGTGTACGTGTAGCAACACAAAAAATAATTGGTCATTATGATCAGAATAGAAAAGCAAGCGTCTTGGTCTTGCTTTGCCTGTTTGGCTGCATTCAGCAGCATTTTCTTTAAAAATAATTCTGTCTTCTGAAACAGAATAAACAATCTTTTAGAAGTATATAGTAATCCTCTTCAATGTCAGTCTGTATTCAGTATTCCATGGTAGTGTGATAATATTTGCTGTTAAGACTTTTAAATATGCAATGAAGACTCTCCCCCTCATTTCCCATAGAATGGGAAATTCTGCAGAGTACCACAGAAGTACCAGGTTCCACCTTGGACTGCAGAACTGCCAACTTCCATCTTTCAGCATCTGTTTCTAACAAAGCTGTTCTTGTTTTCAGACCATTTTGTGCTAAGGAAAGGGAATGCAGGTCTTGATGCTTTCCTGATCACGACACAGTGTTATAGGAAAACATAATGTTGAATAAAACCTTTCACTTTTTTATATTTAAAAATTATTGAGATAGATGGATAACAAGTAATATGTCTGAGCATATAATTTTGAATGCATTAGTGTTTTTTTCTAAGTTACTTTTTTGATATTTTTCTCTTTAACGTCCAGTTGCTGCATGATTATGAATTACTTTGCAGTGGCACAAAACTGATGTCACTAATTTGAACCTTTTCTTTAATTCTTGTGACTGGTACCCAGGTTCTAAATAACCAGGTTAGCAGGACCAAGAAAACTCTTTAAGGAAAGATACATGCAGACTTTTCTCCTAGTCAAGTTAATTAGACATGTCCTAATTTAAAAAGACAATGCATGATTGTTCTCACTGAAGCTAGTAGAAAATCTCCCTTTCAATAGACTTTCATATCAAATATGCTTTGTGTTTATTCACCAGGCAAAGAGCTGAAAATAATTCAAGTGTTATTAAAGCACTGACCTTAAACTTCCCTTTACTTTGCTGGTGATATTTATTTTTTGATGTGAAATGTTTACTCTTCACGTTTATGTCACAATTGACATAGACTGAAAAATTTTACTGGATGTTACTGAATTTCCAAGACCATTTGCATTTCTACAATTGATTTTTAGTATATTATTTATAATGGTTTACTTATTTTCAAACAGTATGTGCTAAGGATATGATCCAAATCTGCATATGCAGAACTACTGTAGATCATCAAAGGAACCAATGTGAACTTCCGTACTTCAGCTAGCAGAGACATCCCATTATGTCTACGCAAAGGGGGCAGGAGTTCAAGGTAGATACAACCCATTAATGAGTCAGGATGTTACATCAGGATGCTGGTGTACTCACTGTATTTTCCTCTGTTGCTGCTGTGCTTCAGCTTCTGTTGGGTAACTCTCAACCAGTCAGTCTCTTAGCCCCTGTTTACTCTTGGATTGGGTCTTCTTTGTTGTTGTAAAAGGCAGGCTAGTTTTACTGAATATCTCAGGCTCTTTTCTAGAGTGTGGCTGTTGAGATGTGTTTGTGAGGAATGAGAGATAGGAAAAAAAAGCAAACCTGTACAGTTCATTACAAAAAGTAATGCACTGGTCTTTCATGTCTGCAAAAGTCATGGTGGATTACTACATTGCTGAAAGTATGTACTCAATGTAAATATACACCAGTAATATAGCTAAAAGTATCAGACATATTCAGGAACAAAACATTTTGCAGTGAATTAAGGAAGAAAAAATGGCACACTTTAATCTGTTTCAAAGGGAGTCATTTAGTTCTGGAGATAGAGTGATCACTATTTAAAAGCCATATGCAAGGTCTTCTTATGGTGCTGCTATTGTGGCCTTGATGTAAATCAAGACCACAACAGTTTAAGCAAGCAGTTTAAAGGATGTTTATGTTAACTGTTTAGCACCTACTGAAAATTAACATCATGTAGCTGTAATCTTTCACTTCTTTATGCTCCCTTCAAACTTCTTTTCCAACTGAGATCTTTGGGCTGGTCATTATTGACCCAGTTAATATTTACTGAACTTGAAAGTCAAGAGAGGAAAACTTACCTTCACAGCAGGCGCCAAAATCTGGCATCTAGTTGTAGTCTGTATGCTAAGCAAATAAGAAGGGAATTTCATTCAAACACAAATGGTAATGATCTTCTATAAATGCTTTTGCCAAGAATTTAGTCTTTGAGAGCTATTTGCGTTCATATTCAGTCATGAACTCCAAAAAGTCTTCTCAACGATTTTAACATTGAATGAAGTCTTTTCCATTGGATTGATCAAACAAATTCCACAGTTGTTTAACACATAAGTTATATTGAACATACAATATACAGGGGTGCACCACCCCGAGGGAGAGGTGGTAAATTCTTGTTCAGTTTGTGTATGTATATTCCTTAAGATTTTGGTAAATTTGTGCTTTGTGATATATAACCAGAAGAACAGGGATGGATTATATATGCAGATTTACCTATGAATCCTAATAATAAATTTTACATGACTTTTATTTGCTTTAATTTCCTTTGAATTTTTCGAACAGTGATATAACTTACACTGGGATTTAATTTTGTTATAGAGGATCCTTTATAAGCTCCAGTGAAATTATTATTACTATTGTACTCTTACATTGCAACAAGAATTGTCATCGAAAGTGAACTTGCAGTGAATTAATTTCCTCTCCATAAATCTAGACCCTTTGTGACGTTAAAACAAGGCTAACTTTTGATAAGCAAGATTTGAGATATTTTTTTTTTTTCATTACAATCTTACACTATGGTAGCATAACCTGCTGGAACTACATTGAAGTTTTCCGACATGGAGTTCATAGGCTTGAAGTATTATCTCCGTGAAATTGTGTATGAATCGTGAGTTCTACAGTTTTCCATCCACAATTTCTTTTATTTTTTTAATCTCAGATTAAAATATGTATATATATGTCCATATTTTAGTCAAACAGCAAGCTTTTTCATTAGGATTTTTATATAATTTAGTGCATCTAACTACCTAAAAGATATAAGGCTCAGTCATTAGGGAAAAGCAAAAGGTACTTTCAGAGGATGATACATCCTGTCCCAAATTAGGTGTTTCCAGAGCATAACTCATCCAAGCTCTCCCTTTTCTTATAGCCGTAGATAGTTTGTGCCAGGAAAGATAAGCCCCTTCTTTACTTTCTTGTTATTCCTGTTTGTATCAGCAGATAATAAATTGTGCACATGCTCCTATGAAGCTGAGCTAGGCCTGTCAGGCAGGAATTGTCAATGTTTTTTTTTTTTTCCTTTTTTCTGAAGTGGTCTATGCACCAACTGTGAGAGAGAGAGTTTATTTTATCTTTTCCCCCCCCCCCCAAGTCATCTTTTAGAGACCTGGGAGTGCCTTTAATAGCTGCCTAAGCATATTAGCTACAAAGCTGTATTGATATAAAGTTGCTTCAGAGCATGACATAATTGTGGCCATAAATTCTGTTACTGTAAATGAGAAAATAGGCAGTTGAGAAGCAACTGGAAATATTGTTGTGACTATATCAAGGAGAATTGCAAATACATATCACAATGGTCATGTCTTATTCTCCAAGGAATATTAGTATGTTGGAGAGTACAATGTGAGATACAGGTTTAGGTAGCAGAATGTGGAATGCAATTGTAATTTAGAACCCTATAAAATCATTCAAACTGCAAGGTATTTTGATTGTTTTGTAAGAAATATTAAAAACATACACTTGATAGTACATAGAAAGTGTATCTTTTATGTTATTAGTAGTTTTAAATTATTTAACCAGTATTTTTAGTGTTCTCATTAATGAGTGAATTTTAGAAATTCAGGCTGTTGGTGTATCTCACAGATAGCCTTGGGTGCTAGGAGTGTTTGGGTGTAGAAAAGGAAATAAGTTGTAATATGTTTTCAATAGTTGCTCTTCTTTTTAAACTGTTGGGAAAACCAAGATATTGTTAGTGCAGAAAAACCTGAATTTTAGTGTATCCCGTAGGAAATGGGAAGACAAGGCAGAAGCCTGATTTTGTGCTACTAGTAGAATATGGGGTGATAACCACATAAAAGGTTGGTTTTTTATTCTCCTGTCATCTTCTCTTTGTATGTCCAGCCTCTCCACCAATCTAACACTTATATCTATGTTGGGTATTTTTATATGGGAAAGTCACTTCTATATAAAATCCCTAGCTTCATTCAAGTCTATCTGTTTAACTAACTTTTTTTCAGAAAACTTCCAAGATAAATCACAGTACATAGCAAACAAGGATATATATAATGTGAGTCCTTTACCTCATCAGGTCTGGTACTGTCTGTAAGAAACATTCAAGACCAGTTCTGCAAATAGTTTTACGCAAGGCCACATTCAGAATTTCTGCATCTATTTATAATCAACATGAAACAGGTGAGATACCTCATGAGCATAGTTATGTAAAAGAAGTGTGGGACTGTACTGGGTAAGGTTAGACCACTGGTTCTTGCTGAAGAACAAGCCCTAACACGTAGATCACTTGAGTGCTTCCTTGCCGATGCAATGCTATGTGCTATCACCTGTGCTATGGCCTGTGAGGAGTTCCCTGGAGGAGTCTGGAGTTCACAGTGGGAAGATGTTCTTGCAATTACCCACATGGGGCAATTACTATGAACCAGCAGCAAACATGACTATGCATATGAGCTGATGTTCCTCTGGTTGCTGACTGTGTTAAACACTTGTCCCAGGACAAAGTTATGGATGACCTCAAGTCATGGGATGTTTGAACCCCTTTTTGATTGTGACAAAGCATTTTACATTTCTGGATAATGGTTTTATATGTCTTGGTTTTGGCATTGAGATTATGTTTTAATATTTGGCTTAAAAAAATAGCGTTTTACCTGGCATAACCATTTCCTACCCTGTAGGAAAGGAATAGCTTAGGGAAAGGAAAAAAAACTATCAAAACCAGCTAAGTAAAAGCCAAAACAACACCCCTCCCAACCCCTCACTACAAAACCCTTCACCACGCCAGCCCCACTTTATTATTCAGACCTTCACAGACCTTGGTTTAGTTTCTCGAACAGTGGAGTAATAAATGCCAGATGACCTCTGGTTTTCATTGCTTTTTCAAGTATATGAAATATACTGCTTTTCTCAACTAACTATCCACCTGCTTCTCTCTTTATAGTGGAATGCATCTCTTTTAATGGTTGGAAATAGACAACTTGAGGGCATGATTCACCTGACCTATTTTTGACATTTACATTTAAAAAGATGATTCATGACTAGAAAATACCCATTGTCCTTCCAACTATAAAGGGACACCAGATGTCTAGTTCAGATATGAAATAGTTTAGTCAGATGAGACTTAACCAAGGTTTGAGGAATGGACATTTTTAAAAGTATGGTGAATATACGTATGTAGTCTGTTTTCAGATATATGGTTTAGTATGTTGTCTCAGGAATACTTTTGGGAAAGAAATAGCAAAAAGATGTCAGAATGTACTGTAAAGTGGGTGGCAAGGACATGTAATCCTGAAGTCTCTGTTTAAAATATCTATTTCATAAGAGAGGGAATGGAAATAATTCATATAAAAACTAATAAGCTTTAAATTTTTGCCGTTACTGTCTTGCTTTCTGCAATGAATTTCATCATGCTTCCTGCCCTCACTTTAAGTGTAGAATATGTACATTTTTCAAGGGGTACTTAAAAAGGAGAAAGTGCCTTCTATGTTAATAACCAGAGACATTCCTATAAAAATTTTTATAGAATTTGAAGTCTCCATCTTTCAGTGTGCACATTTCATCTTTAAAGGTTTTAAAGCAAAACTCCAGAAGTATTTCTTCAGATTACCCTTATTATACTCCATATCTAAAATTGTTGTACTGCTAAATTCTTGCTTCCCTTTTCTCTAGTGGCTTCTTAAAAGACTGTGTGGTAGGATTGTTTGTTTGTTGTTTTGATTTTTTTCGGGGGTGATAGGGTGTGTTTCAAACCAGGGGAGTCCTAATTGCAGCCTTCCAGTACCTGAAGAGGCCTGCAGGAAAACGGAGAGGGACTCTTTATTAAGGGAGGGTAACGATAGGAGAAGGGGTAATGCGTTTAACTGAAAGAGGGCACATCTAGATTAGATACTAGGAAGAAATTCTTCCCTGTGAGGGGCAGTGACTCCCTGGTACAGGCTGTCCAGAGAAGCTGTGGCTGTCCCCTGCCTGGCAGTGTTCAAGGCCAGGTTGGATGGGGCTTTGGGCAACCTGGGCTAGTAGAGATTGTCCCTGCCTATATCAGGGGAGTTGGAGCTAGGCAAAATTTGAGGTCACTCCCAATTCAAGCCAGTCTGTGATTCTGTTATTCTATGATTCTAGTGGTTTCAACATACCTAAACTTTTAGCAATTTCATAATATTACGTATTTCTTCCTAAAAAGCCAGAAATCTATTTTACACAGAAATACACTTTGAAATTTGCTTTCTTGCATAAAAACTTACAAAGCGTAAAGCTAATCTATCATATTACAAAAATACAGTTTTGGAGACTAAGTTGGCAAAACTATTTTTGCATCTAGAAGAAAGGAAACTACTACCGGTTTTCTCAGCATGTGAATAAAGTAACAAGGAACTATTTCACTCCTTATAGATCTCCAAATGCCATTGAAAATGAAAATGTACACTTGATGCAACTTTACACATATGGGAATTTAGGAATTAATGAAAATGGAACAGTGGACAAGATGGAAATTAAATATTCATGGTCTTAAAAGCTAAGGCTGTTGATAACTCAGCAGTGAAGCAGATAAAAATTGTTACTGCATGTATTGTTGCAGACTATATCTATCTAAAGCTTCTAATACATGATCTAGACCTTTTTCATTCTTTTCCTAAAATTAGTGATTTAAAGTAGGTGCTAATGGAAGAAATATTAGCAGATATTAATGTAAAATACTACTAAGAATTATTTTTGAAGATTGACTGTTTTGATGGCAACTTGGGACCAAAAAGAAATGTCTTTCACTGCCATTATAGGAAATCTGAAATGGAAAATTACTGCCCATGTGTTTAAAAATGTGAAAGTATTTATATTGGAAATAATATTATGAAAATGTTCTAACAGAGAAATTTCTATGAATATGTTAGCTTAACCCCAAGCATTTAGTTTAAGAGTTTGATCTGTCTCATTCAAAATTAGGTAATAGAAGAGTACTGCCTGGATCCCTGCAATGTTCACCCTGGTAAAACAACTAGAAATATCCAAATATTCCCATCCCAGGGACGATGCTTCTCTGTCTTACATCCTATTTAGTTCAGCAGGACTGGTATTTAGCCCATAAGGTTTTGTATTTAACAGTTTCAAAATAGAATAGGGATTTATAATTAAAAGGAATTTCCTGAGTCACTGAAAAAAGTATCTTACTACTGCAGATGACACATCATGTCATCTGAAAAAAATTTTTTTTCAGCTTACTCTTCAGACTGGAATTGTAAGGGAGGTGGTGGTCTGTTTCACAGACAGTGTTGTCCCTTTAGACCTGCTGGAGCTTCTCCAGAGCCTGTCTTTTGTTGGAAATTAGGATAAAATTTCCAGTGCATAACTGCATAACTGAAGACAAAAGTTCTTATATTTTCTTACCACACAAGTTTCTCATATGCAGAAACTGTATGTCTTCTCAGTCTTTAATTTGCCAAACAAAATTCAGCTCTTTCTTTTCCTGCAGTTTACATAATTTTTCTACTTTTGTACCTGTAAGATTCCAGTGTAAAATTCCTGTTAAAAACTTGCAGTGTGGCTTTAATTTTAATCAGAACTTGTGGAGCTTTGTGATAGCGAGGTAAAAAAATTGCCTTACTCATTAAATATTGAATGTATAGCATAGAAAAAATACTGTGTACATACTAACAATCTACATATCAGAGACATTTAGCTAGCTGCAATCAATGGTTATTGATTCAAACAACTGGTAGCGTTGGCAATGCTTTTGTGACTACAGTTGAGTCCTTACAACTGACCAGTTGGCATTGGTACCTTTAATGACTTTATTAGTACAGACTTACTCAAAAGTCCTGAAACAGGGTCAAGGTGCGAGTTTTTATCCTGTACTGTATGATAATATATTTAATTATATCGGAGGGAAATTTGGCCACTAAGGATGAGGAGAAGGCTGAGGTTCTCAATGTCTTCTTTGCCTCAGTCTTCAACCGTCAGACTGGTCACCATCAAGGTTTTCATGCCCCTGAGATGGGAGATGGAGATAGGACACAGAACGAAGTGCAGCAGTCGAAGAAGTGGCAGTCACTGACCTGCTCCTCCACCTGGATGTCCACAAGTCTATGGGGCCAGATGGGATCCACCCGAGGATACTGCGG
>VXBZ01005658.1:248690-342782 GCA_013399135.1 Heliornis fulica | reverse complement strand
TGTGTTCAGTTTTGGGCCCCTCACTTCAAGAAGGATGTTGAGGTGCTGGAGTGTGTCCAGAGAAGGGCAACGAGGATGGTGAAGGGTGTAGAGAACAGGCCCTATGAGGAGCGGCTGAGGGAGCTGGGGTTGTTTAGTGTGGAAAAGAGGAGACTGAGGGGAGACCTTATTGCTCTCTACAACTACCTGAAAGGAGGTTGCAGTGACGTGGGGGCTGGTCTCTTCTCCCCAGTAACAGGTGACAGAACTTGAGGTAATGGCCTCAAGTTGTGCCAGGGAAAATTTAAGTTAGATATTAGGAAGCACTTCTTTACTGAAAGAGTCATCAAGCACTGGAACAGTCTACCCAGGGAGGTGGTTGAGTCCCCATCTCTTGAGGTGTTTAAAAGACGGGTAGATGCAGTGCTTGAGGACATGGTCTAAGGGTAGACTTGGTGGCAGTAGGTTAATGGTTGGACTGGATGATCTTAGGGGTCTTTTCCGACCTTAACAATTCTATGATTCTATGATGTGGTTTTGGCCCAAACCAACCTCCATTTTCACATATAGTGCCAAAGAAAAATCCAGGAAAAAGAATTGTTCTGAATAGACAATAAGAATGAGGCTACCATGACACATGTTGACAAGGTTGGTTGATTGCTTGCTTATTTGTTTTTCTTGTGGATTTGGTCTTTTTTTTTAGTGGGGGGAATGTGGGATTTAAATGAAGAGGTTGTAGCTATATGAATAAGGAATATATAGTGCCATTGGCATCAGGGTCAGCAAATGGTCAAAAATTTGCTTTTTTAAAAAAACACATTCAGTCTTTGAGAACTGCTTCATTGTTAAGATGACCAAAACCAAAGTTTAATTTAAGATTGACTTTTTTTTCTAAAATACTGTTTACTAAAAATGGGTTTTATTCATAATTACTTGTAACTTCAATATGTGTGTAATGTTTTTCTTTTTCAAAACACTGTAGAAATACAAGATAATTAATTTTGGAATCTACTAATAAGTATTCTGATGTGCTCCAGAAATGTGGAGAGTCTTGTGTAGGACAAAGAGGAGCCTACAGTGGCAGTCATGCAACAGGAAGACTTAATTTAAAAGGCAGGGAGCCAAAATTGTCCTCTCTTCCATTTATTAGAACATTTGAAACTATGGTAGTGTTATTATTATTAAAACCAGTATTATTACAAGGCAGCTTCTTCTTGTGTATTCTTTTGGAAAAAAAAAAAAAACAAAAAAACCAAAAAAACCCACCTGAAGCAGAAATGATAACGTTTCATTCCATTTAAAATATTCAGCCAAAAATAATGAAGAAAATGTGAGTGATGTTTAGGCTACAGATATAAGAGACTCAGAGGTTTATTTTACTCTTAAATATAGCTAGCATTTTACAGAAAGTCAAAATATCAGGAAGAGATTGAAGTTGGAGGGAATAATTTCTGTTTTGAGACCTCAGCAAAGAGAAATGCCATGTCTTCCATCCTGAATTACTGTGTTACCACTGGGAAAATACTCACAATAAAATCTAGTTGAAAGAGGGAAGTTTGTATGGAATGACTTAAATAATACTGGGCTTCAAAAACTCCCAGAGACAATCTAGTCAGAAATCAGAAGAGTTAGTGGTGACTCAGACCCAAAATGCACAACAGCTCGTGATATTGATGGCTCTGAACGGCCCAGTCTCTCTGATTCAGTGAATATTATCTTCCATGTAGAGCAGACAAGTCTGAGGGACAGAAATTAAATACAAACTCTTATAATTCATGTATAGATATAACCTGTTTGGGAATATATCTTGCATGAGTGGATGAGTGTCCTGTCTTTTCAGCTTCCCCTATAGCAGGGGAAAAAAGGAGGAAAGCAATCAGGGCAAAGACATATGCATCTCCTTTTCTACTTCTGTGGTAGGGAGGCTTCTCACATAGAACAAAATCTATATTTCCAGACTACAGCATTTCTTACAAAAATGGCTCTGTTCTCTGGGTGCTCCATCCCATGGTGTTATGGCATTTTGTCTGACAGTTTCCAGTCTAAAACTTATTTTGAGGTTTCTATTGGAGTTATAATTGACAATTGCTGCTGTAATTGTTTCATATATGCCTCTTGTTGCCATTCAGGTTTGTGCTTCTATGGTAAAATAAACTTGAATTATACACTGTATCTAGAGACAAATTTTAAACCACGGTTAATAGTTAAATAAATGTAGCCCCTCCATAGGCATTTATTTAAAATCATAACTGACAAGGGAGAGTATGCATTAAATGCATACTTAATTGACTGAACAACTCTAATTTCATTCATTCATAGAATGAAATCCAGGAAAAATAATTTCAGTTCTAGAAGTAAGGATGCTGCCTCTCTCTGTCTGCTGCCTCTCCTCATGTGTAATGGGAAGTCTGATCATTCAGAAATGGGCTACCATATATGACTTAGCCATTTTATTGATAACTTCTTATATCACTTGTTTTAGTGCAGATAGTTTTTGCGTTTCTACGAGTTTTTATTAGCTGACTTGGCAAATATTTTAAATAATTGGTAAGTAGGTGTTACAAGTGACATAATGACTGCTTAAGTAGCATTTATTTATGTCTATGTGCTTGAAGAAATATAACAACACTTTTTCTATTTGACCCAACTTCAGTTAAGGTTATTCTAATTATTCTTTTTAATCTGGAGGTTGAGCACAATGTCTCATTTCCTGTAGATTAAAGCAAGCTATTAACTTCATTCAGCTTTCCCCAGACTTGATGAATCTCTTTAAGATGACAACCTACTTGCAAGGCAGAAGGGTCAGTAAGTATTGGTAAGGAAATCTGCCTTATGTCCTGAATGAATAGAACAGAAAAGTTGGCTGTCCGAAAGATTATCTACTCTTTGGTCTCTGAAACTGTTATAATTCACAATATAACTGGATTAACAACAATTAAGTTTCAAGCCCATATATACTCCACAAACACTGACTTCAATCTTCTCATTTTCAGCTCACTTGCAGGCAAGTTCTTTGCACCCTTGATCAGTAATCTTCTGAGTGGGAATGGAAAATGGCTTGAGTTAGGAGCCTAGAGCTGAAGAAAGTAATCAGAAAAAAAAAAAAAGAGAAAAATTAGAGGGGAAATAAGTAATGAAGGGAATATACTCGAAATCAAAAAAGTAAAATGAGGGGAAAAGTATCAGTCCATATGAAATATACTAGCCACCAAAGTAAACTCCAAATGACACCTGCCACACCAATATGACAATCCAGAGGAAACTAGGATTTTATTTGGGAAGGCTGAAGCCCATTTTGATGTAATTAGTCTAAACAATAATTCTCAAGCACAAATCTACTATAATTGTTTCTGTGTTTTGATTAATTTTGAATTTTATGTTTACTTCAGTTCTATTTTACTTCTGGTGAAACAACAGCTGCTAAAATTGCAAGCTAATCTTTAATAATCACACCTAGTTTTAAACAACCAGTCTTATGCAGTAAACCACATAGGCTGGACCAGCCCCAGCTCAGATAGCACAGATTCATCCAGACATGGGTCACTTGAAACCATCAGAAGTCTTTTCAATGAAAAATATTTTCAGCAGTCTATTAATGTTCTTTTATAAATGCTAGTGGTGGTGGTTTTTGTTTTGAGTTTATAAATATTCAAAGTATATTAATTTATCAAGATGGTTGTCCCCCTGATACCCTTGTACTTTTTCCCCCTAAACAGATACAGATGAAAAAACTATTAATACATGGTTTAAACTTGTCATGTATTTTCAGATTGACAACTGAATGTTGTTTGGCACCATTGTTTTGCAGGGAGAAGGAATTCAAAATATGAAACAACAGCAGTCCAAAAATGGAGAATAAATAGTGCAACATCTGCTCTAAAAAGCAATAAAACAGTTATAAAAGGGAGAATGTGGAAGTTAAGAAACAATCTATTTATTAACACTAGAATTAGCAGCAAACTAAAATTATTGTCTCAGTTACTGTTCCACTCTTTCTTTTTGAGAAGAGTATTATAATTTAATAAAAGTGGTTGATTGCTAGATTATGATCCTGAAATTGTCTGTCCTTGAGTCTGTACAGAAAATATTTTCTGTGAGATGTAAATGGATATCACTGAAATCAGAATCTAATTTGCCAGCTGCTGGGAAAAATGTACTGAATTCAACAGAAATACTTTTAAAAGTACTGGAGTCTAATCTAAATTTTGAAAATTCATCTCTTGTAGAGTAAGGCAAATTTAGTACTGTCAAATAAATTGCCCTCAAGATGTATCAGAGTAACTAAGAAAATGGAAGATGAGATTTTAAATACATATATGTAAGGATAAAGATGATAAACCCAGTTTTGGAACTAAAAAAGGTGTATTGCTTGAAATCAGATTAATTCCTTCTTATTATGAACTTGATTCTTTAGGGAAACAAGGAGAGGAAATGATGATGCATATCAGGTAAGTGTTTTGGTTTAGAGTTTATAAATATTCAAAGTGTATTAATTTATTAAAATGGTTGAGAAATTCCCTCCCTCTCCCCCAGCTCGCTTCATAGCTTTACAATGATTAATAAAGTATGTATGAGTAGTATTAGCAGAGCTTAATTTTCGCTTCTGTATCATGATTTTTTTTGCATGTTTGTGACTCCAAAGAAACATTACAGAAGGCCAAACACATTGCATTTGCACAAGATTTTATTAAGATTCATCCTATTGAAGACTTTCAGGTGGACTCTCTTGTTTAATGACTGGACTTGATGAGCTTTGAAGGTCTTTTCCAACCAAAGTGATTCTATTATTCCATCCATTACATGGAAAATAATTATGGGAAGGCAAAGTGTAGAGTTTGGTCATAGGTTGCTAACTTCACACTCACAAGAATAGCCTTTTTAAATGTATATAGAGACAACTTTTTCAGCAGTTTGAAATAGAAGTTAAAAAAAAGTCGGGGAAATATTAATAGTGGGAACAAAAGGGTACTTCAGCATCATTGCTCTCACTGCTCTTGCATGAATCCTATGAAGGAATATAACTAGGATTTACATCCCCAGTCAATAGCAAGCTTAAATGTTTCTAATTTAGGGATTACTTTCTAGTTATGGATGTGCTGTCTTTGAATTATTAGTAATGACATTTAATTTTGAGCAGATTAGCATCTCAAAGGAAGAATAAAGTTCACAAATTGCATTTTCCAATTTTATTTTTTTTTATTTTCACCCTGAAAAATGCCAGGAACTGAAACGGTTGACATATACAATAAGAAAATTAAGTATCTGCTTGTGGACAAATACTCTGAGTGTCACATCTGATCTGGGCTCTTCTGGACAGCAAAATTACAGAGGTATAGACACTGGGCATTATGCAGTGGTAAACTAAAATAAAATCCTTCAGATTAGAAAAACCTGATCATATTTTAATAGTTTAAGAATGGTATTCGTACTGATTTGGTACAGATCTGAACCTACTTGAAGAAAAGTAAGTTTGTTTACACATACTCATTTTCAATATTTTCACTATGTAAATGAAATTGTCCTAAACTTCTGGGAGAAAGATTAGAACTAATATAATCATAGCACACAGTTCTTTTTGTCCAAGTTCCGATAAAGTGATGTATGCTGTATTATACTCTGTCAGTTCCCCTCCCTCTACCTTGGAGGTCTCTACTAGAGAACTCATTGGGTGATTTAAGAAATAGTAAGTTTGTGCAATACTTCTTGAAGTAGCCACCAGAAGCCATATAAAATATTTAAAGCTATTAGTTTGGCTCTCAGGACCTGAGATCATCTGCTTTGCTTTCCCATGTCTCTTGGGTGGAAGGCGTCCATCTCGTGTCCTCCCAGCAAACCAACCAGCATACACACGTTGGTAGTCCAGGAAGATGTGCTCTGACTCTTCATGTGAGAACAGAAAGCAAACTGAAATAGAAGCTTTAAAGGGAGAAACTGGGTGAATTGCGAGTTGCGTGTGTTGAGAGTAAGGAGTACTGCTATAAAAGAGGATTTAAGTATTATGGCATAAGAAAAGGAGTTATGAAGATGGTCTTGTCATATTAGACTGCAGTTAAGAAGTCAGTGGCTAGGATATGTAAATCCCATCAGAAATCTTAAGTTCTAGTTCTCTAAGAGCTTATATTTAAGGAGGTTCTATAGTACACTTGCTGTAACTCTGTGAAAGGCTTCCTTAGGTTTATTTTTTCCTTGCAAATATTCCTAAAGATTGAAATCAAATATAGAAAAAAAGTTCGAAGCAGCAAGCATGCACACACCTCATTTTGCTTTCAAAGCAAAGCTGGTCTGGACATTGTTTGGGTGAAAACACCAGGCAGTACTTCATTAATGGTGCCAGTGAACCATCAGTAATTCTGTATTCTGAGAGATGGGGCGCTGAACCCAGCACGACATCAATGGGACACATCTGTCTCATAGCTGAGAAATGGGCTTCCTGTGAAATATAATATTCTTTAAATGTTTTATAGATTGCATATGAATCTTGGTATGAATGTGTGTGTTGTTTACTTGTCATTTAGCTGGGAGAAATCCTTTAGGAGATGAAACGTCTCAGTTAAAGCAATAGCACATCATGATCAATACAAATCTCACATACATAACTATGCAAGTACAGAAGTGTTTTGCCATTGATTTTATTTTTTAATAAATATTTTTAAAAATACTGGATTTTAAAGTTTAAAAATGGGTCATTTGTCTCTCTTAATTTGGTTCCAGTTACAGAAAGTGGAGTAAGACCCAGTCATTAGTTTTACTGGCTGAATCGAACTGGCTCAATTAACATCAGCTTCCACTTCTTCAAGAGTGAAACAGCATAACTAAGAGTAGTGCCTGAGAATGTCTGGCATGTTGGCAAGAAATGTAGCAAGAACTAATTAACAGAAGTTAAACATTCAGATTAGTGTATACAAAATATGTTGAACAATGTGAATGTTGCAGGATTTTAATGAAAAACATGGTGACATAGTACAGGAATATATTTGTGAAATGAAATCCTTAAGGTTGACTCTCTTTATAAAAGAAGATATGTATATGCTGTAGAGTTTCTTTCATGTCTGTTGGAAACTGAAATTTCTATAGATGATTGCTAGGTTATGAGGTTTTCTACTGTTGGTGTATAGCTGATAGCAGATTATGTTTTTGTTGTATCACTTGAAGACTGGGATAAGATCAAGGAGTCTGAACTCTGACCAAGGCTAGTCATTCTTTTCTAGGAAAGTCTAAAAAGAAGAGAAAATTATTCAGGAAGAAGATTAGTCATTAAATGTTGCAAAGTCAGTGGTCAATGTGACTAACCTTTGTGTGCTACAACCTTTTAATACAGCAGATCAAAGATCAAGAATATGTGAGTCTCAGACCCTTGCTTAGTTCAAGTTTGAAGCAAATGCTATTTCTATTCCACTTTAATTAGTTCCTATTTTCTGTCAGAGACAGCTACCATAAAAGTCAGCTTAAACCCCTTTCCCAGGGATTCAGACTGTCCAAAGAAATTTTGATAGTTCTGGGGACTGCAGTGGAGATCACAACCAGCAGGTAAATGAATGAGAAATAAGATTCTCAGTTGTTTAATGTACAGGACTTAATGACCTTTGTAAATGAAAGAAATTGCAGAGGGCCATTGAAGAAGGAAATGTGGGGCCTATGACATAGAGTTTGGTCCTCTAAATGTCATTCATACTTTACCAATCTACTCATTTATAAAAAAATGTGGAAAGCAAGCCAAACTAAAAGCCTTTCCTGAAATATCACCAGTGTATTACTTTCCAGAGGTCTAAGCATATTTACTTTTCCTGCATGCTGCAAAAACTGTCAGTTAATCCATTATTGAAGCTATATCCTGAGAAGAACAAAAGCTTTGGGGAAATGGTTTTCTTTATTTCTTTTCTTAATTGATTTTTTTCCCTGTGTGCTGTTTTATATTTTCATTATTGTGTCATGTGAAATGGTAAAAAGAAATACCTTATCATTAATAGTTTTGGTTTCTTTTTTTTTATAAAGCCACAAAAATACTTAATGAAAATCCTTTTATTTGACTCATATATCAGTGTAAATTGTTGCATTTCATGCATGTTCTATATGATTAATTTTTTTAAAGACACACACTTCTGAAGCAGAGGTTATATGAACAAGGTATTTTTAAAAGCAAATTTAAATGTTAATTAAAAACTAGATAGTAGCACTCCAGCAAAATAACTGATCTATTTCCTTCTTCTGAAGAACCCTTTGAAACATTGTGCATTAATTGATGAGTTAGATGGATGAGGGATTATTGTTTTTGGACAAGTTTGCAAAATCCAAAACCTAGTCTTATGACAGTATTCTGATTAATTTTGAAGGTTTATAATAAACTGAAGATCTCTATTGAAAAATAAATGTCAAGATATTGTTGAAAAAAATGTTATGATGGTATTGATAATGAAAATATTTCAATAATATCAGCAAAATACTCTTTATATAATTTTCCCTTAGGAATTTCTTTAATAAAGGATTGTGAGGAAGCAAAGCAAAAAGGTTAATGATCTGACCTGTGCAGACATCTGTATCCCACAGCATCTTCTAGAAATGGCAAGCTAATTATGTTGATAGAACCTGTCTTCCCCGAATTCCCAGAATTCCTCTTTTTTCATTTTTTCCTTTCCTCCCCTGTTTATCTCTTAAGTTACATTTTATTTCATGATTCAGATGCTTTAGAGCTATCTTTTTAACATAGATGCTAATAAAATGTCCTAGAACATGAGTATAAAAGTGCAAGTAGATAACAATACTGATAGAGGTATCTCAGCACTACCAGCCAGTAAGGAATGAAATAAATAACAATTAAAAAGGGGAACAAGACTACATTTTAGAGTCCTGTCTTCTGGAGTGAAGTGAGTCTTGCTTACTTTAATATTCAAGGCTTTGTTAATAGAACAAGAAATCAAGGAAATAGTCTTTTTTGTTCCAGAAAGGGAAGGCTGACCAACTTTTTCTGAGACAAGAAAAGTTCTTGGGCAGCTCTGTGAAGGTTCTTCCCATCTATGCTGGGGCTAAAATCTATTTGAAAGTCTTACAAAAGAGAAAAATGAAACAAATTCTGGAAGTGTTCTAAAAAGGTTGGGAGACTTTTATCCCTCTTCTGAATGAATCCCAGTTTATTACTTTGTCAGATGCTGGCTGTTATTTAGTGCTCGGATGATTGCCTTAGTGAGAGACTTAATTTTTCCATGAAACATATTTTCTTTCTGGCTCCTCCTGTGGCTGCTCAGTTTTCCACTGACATTACTCCTACACAGGAGTCCATATTAAAACAGAAAACAGTGCAGCAGCACTCAGGCTCTGAAGTATTTGTTAAAATAAGCTGTTTTTTTTCTGTAATATCTTGTCCTTGAGCTGCCCCACAGATTGCTCCACACCATGACTGGCTTTGACCCAAAGTGGGTTACATTTGTTACCATACAAAGAATCAGCAAAACTGACCTACCACTTGCTGACCTCTAAAGGCAGAAATTCCACGCTGCTTCCTCCTCTTGCTCTTTCATGCTGCTCTCCCCTAGTCCATTGCACTGAAGTTCTGATCTCATATGACCATGGGACTCAGCCTGATAACCCAGCAGGAATTAACCCAAGTTAAAAACATAAAGCAAAAACAAGCACGTCTTTACTGGGCTAGTTCATGAGGGCAGATTAGTGACACAAGCATTGGGAGGGACTGGAAAAGTCTGCACCAGAGGATGAGTGTAAGGAATGAGTAGAAAGTTTGTATTGCACAGATGATGTTGAGGCAGGCTTCGTAGTAAAGCCTACAGCTGACAGAAAATATTAACTCTGAAAAGCTGATTTAGGAGAAAGATAACAAAAGGGGGAGAGAGATTGAGAGGGGGCATGCAAGGGGAAAAAGGAAACTTTCTCCAGTGGCCAGCTGGCAGAAGCAGTGACAGGATCCCTCCAAGAGGTCTGGGCCTTGCTCCAGTGCAGTGTGTGGCTGTGAAGATGATGATTTTCCATCTTGTTTTCCCTTTTTATGAGAGAAAACACTACCTCAACAAAGCCGGTAAAGGTTATAAGACTCAAGTAGCAGTCTCATAGCATTACTAAGACTAAGGCACTATGTTTTCTAAGACACCACACACCTGTTACTATCTTTGATGTAAATCTCTTCAACCATATGTTTTCTTTTTATATTTATGTGTTGAAAATTTTTATTTATGTATGTACTGATAACTTTCTTCTGTATAAAGAATGCTGTACCACAGGTTTTTTTCTAGGTTTACTTCCAGACAAAACAAATTTCCACAAAACATTAGTTTCAAGTGCTAAAATGAAACTTTATCAACAGCATTTAAACAGTTCAACCCTAAGTAATCACAATGTAAAGAAATCCTGTGGCTTATTTCTATTATAGTTGGTATCAGGATAATTTCTAACCCCTGAGCTACCACTCCATAATCAGCATAGTCTCATAAGAGGAAAGCAGCATTAGAATTTGGAGGAGGAACATGATCTTTTCAAGACATTTCACACTAGGTTCAAAATGTCTAGCTTGTATCTTTCTCAGGTGTCTGAAAAGATCAGACTCTTCTATAAGCTATGTTAGTAACATATAGTAGCTCAGATATATTGCAACATCTAGTAGCAGTACGGCTAATTATCTGAAGGGCTATTCACTGTAGTAGTATTATAAACAGTTCATCAGGCATCCCTAGTAAAGCCATGGGTAGGACACTAACACTAGAAAATATGCTATGGTGAAAATTCTGTATGCCTGTAAACTGAGAGATAACTATGACTAGTTGTTTAAACTAGTTGTTACAGCTGTTTAAACACATAGTGTTTAAACAGCTGTAAACAAGCTAGCTTTCAACTCCTTATTTCATTGTTTTTTTCAGACAAATGATAAAGGATGCTATGGACAGGATCACATGTGTAAATGTCTGATATGGATGTGGCTCATCTTTGAAAACGTTTCTGTTCAGGAGGACTATTCATCTGCAATCCTTTCACTTGAATGGTTGAAACCAAATCATTACCTAGGTTCTTAAATCAGATTATATATGATTTGAGTGTATGAAAACTCAATGCATTAGTTTGACTTATAGAAATTCCATTTCTACCATTCCAGTTTAAATTTGAAATCAACAGAACAGCCTGAAAAACAATAGCAAATTAAATATAGGTGGGTTACACTGCCTGGTAGATAAACTTTAAATACTCATTTATTTTACTAAGAACTTGTGAAACATGCTTCTTTCAGGGCTAGAGATCTGTGTGCTTTTCAGTGGGTGGGCGCCCACAGAAAATACCACACAAGAGCAGAGCTCCCATCTAGGGAAAAGAGGGTTCAGTTCTGCCAAGTAAACAAGCACCTTCCATTCCCATTGAGAAATTTCTGGATGACACCATGAGTTATCATAACACACTGATGACTCACAAGTTGCAGCGCATCTTCAGTGTTAGTGTCTTCGTTTTTCTGTATTTTCCATTCATCCAAGTGCTGCTTCTCTTGCAGTTTCAATGCATATAAAACTGCTCACTAGCATGTGAATATCTGACCGCTGCAATGTAGCTTTTTTTTTTTTTTTTAGCAGCAGCATTTACTGGCAGTCACTACTCAGTCAATTACTAATGCTGGTGAAATATAATAATATTTTTTTACACTTTTTTTTCAAATTTAACCCTGCTTAAACGTGAGAAAAGAAATATTTGGTTGTTGTTGCACATAATATATGTGTAATGTGAATGTGTAATTCCAGGTAGATATCAAGAAAAAAGTGAAAATATGTATCTTAGACTAGTTAATATTTTATTCTGATTGAAAGATATATCTGCTTCTGGTAGTGGAGTTTCGTTTCAAAGTACTTCAAAGTTGCTCTGCTAAAAGTTCCTCTCCTTTACTGTAGTTCATCCATTACAATTGCACGAATTGTTTATTTGAAGGGTCCTGTAAATTAATAGTAACAGTGTTGTGCTATTTGAATAAAGGCCTTTTCATCCTTATACTTCAAAGTTCAGGTAGATGCAAATTATATTTGGATTAGAAAAGGAATAAGAACAGAAACAAAGAATTCTTATGGAGGAGCAAATAATATATTTTTTTATTTAATCTTAATATTTTTTCCACTTCTCTAGGATCCCAGGAGCCTATTTCAGCATAAGCATAAATAACTTTTTGGGTTTGTTTTTAATTTTATTTCCCTATTCTGTCTGGTTTTTATTCTGCTTTGGTCTAGGAATAGGTACTTCGGTCTTGGAGAAAGCTGCAGTCATTATTCTAGTATTGACCTAATGCACTAATGGCAATGAAGACTGGGTTTGATATCGTTAAACACCGAGTCTCTTAAATGGCTTATGATCTGTGCTTATCAATAAGACTAGGAGATGATTTAGCATCCAGTGCCTGAGTTGTAGTTGAACGTCTCTACATCAAACTGCATTACAGATTAACTACCTTTGTAGATATAAATATTTTATACAGTAAAGCATTTTCACTATCAGACTAAATATTATTGTCAGTGCAAAGTGAAAGTTAATTTCTTAGTTGCTGAATTCAGGACTTTTCTACATAGTGGGAATTAATTTTGGCAATGCAAGTTAACTGGGAACTACAGCAGTTCAACCTTGAGCTGAGTCCACAGAGCTAGGACATTCAAATATTGCTTTGTACTTTGATTTGTAACAGTTACCCAATTTTATGAATACATTTCCTTATAACATCAGCCTTTATTTGAAATTACTTCACTGATTAAATCCATTTTATAGCTTACGGTGGTGGTTCTTTTGTTGGTCGGTCCATACTTGTTTATTATTCAGCAGTTCTGCCTTTTACTGTAATAACTTTTCACTAGAATATATAATATACAAGTTTTTAGTGAAGAGTGAGATGTGCTAGTATAAACAATCTGCTTTCTTTCTGACTTGCCTAGAGCCAAATAAATCTTGACCTTACATTAGTGACCCAGTTAACTACTGAAACTTTCAGGACGAACTTTAATTTTTGGAAGTGTATGCATGATAAAATCACTTTGGTCTCAATTCTTTCTTGTTAAATTACCTGTGTCTAGAGTCAAAGATAAATGTTGTAAATCCTTTCATCAAGAAGAATTATTGACTGTTCTCACAACTATTTGAGTTACTTGTTTAATTGATGCAGCTGCTTTACTTACTAGGTGTTGTGGTTCCCTGTCAGGCAGCTAAACACCACACAGTCATATACTTGCTTCTCCAACCCCATGAAATGTGGAAGAGAATCAAGGAGAAAAAGATAGGACTTGTGGGTTGAGGTAAAGACAGTTTAATAGGACAGCAAAGGAAGATAATAATAAGATAGAAATAGTAGTAGTATACAGAGCAGGTGATGCACACTGCTGTTGTCACCATTCACTGCCTATCAGGCAGTGAATGTCCCCAAGGAGTGACTGCCTGCAAGGTCAGNTTGTTTAATTGATGCAGCTGCTTTACTTACTAGGTGTTGTGGTTCCCTGTCAGGCAGCTAAACACCACACAGTCATATACTTGCTTCTCCAACCCCATGAAATGTGGAAGAGAATCAAGGAGAAAAAGATAGGACTTGTGGGTTGAGGTAAAGACAGTTTAATAGGACAGCAAAGGAAGATAATAATAAGATAGAAATAGTAGTAGTATACAGAGCAGGTGATGCACACTGCTGTTGTCACCATTCACTGCCTATCAGGCAGTGAATGTCCCCAAGGAGTGACTGCCTGCAAGGTCAGTTCCCCCCAGTTTTATATGCTGAGCATGATGACACATGATCCTTTGGACAGTTGAGGTCAGCTGTCCTGGCCATATTCCCTCATAACTTCTTGTATACTCTCAGCCTACTTGCTGGAAGGGCATAAGAAGCTGAAAAGTCTTTGACTTCAGTAGTGATAAGCACTACTTATCAACAACTAAAGTATCAGTGGGTTATTATCATTATTTACATACTAAATCCAAAACACAGCACAATATCAGCTACTAGAAACAAAATCAATTCTATACCAGCCAAAACCAGGGCAGTAGTGATTTTTTTTTTTCTATTGTAGGGTGAGGCTTTTTTCCTTTCTTTTTAATTCATACATAATTAAATATTTAAATTTAGAATGGTGGTTGGCTTGTGCGTATTTGCAGAAGTCATATGTTCTTTTCATTGATAAATATGAAGACTTGCAGAAATGATCTGGACTTTGAAAAGAGCTCTTGTAAGAACTGGGGAAGCACAACGATGACATTTATAGCAGACATAGCTACAGTATTAAAGCAAAAACCCTTTGTCATTTTTTCTAAATAAGAATGCAGTAAGATTTATCAAGGGAGTGCTGAGTTTAATTGTAACATATCCTCATTACAAGCAGTCAGATATATTATGTGCATTAATTATGAGGCAAAGAATTTCATAATGGCCTTTTCCTTTAATTATCTCAGTTCTAAAACTCTGTCATGGGATGTTTAACAAACCTGTCTCAAATGGCCTGTGATATAAATTTGTTCTGTTCCTCAGGTTACAATATTTGGCTATTAGCCAATGGTCATTGAAACAGGAAAATGTTGTGTAAGCCTATGACTGAAGGTGTAATTAGCATGGTTCTGTTCTTTCAGGTTCTATGGAGATTTGCAGAAGTTCTACTCCATTTTTGCAAATGCCCTACACTCCTGAACAGTCCAAAAGACTCAAGGCTATATCTCTCCCAATAGATATTGAATTTAGCTTGTCTAAAACATCCCCCCAAAACTCCAACAAGTGCAATTTTCATGATTTGATATGAATTTCAAGAAAAACAGAAAATATAATTCTAATAGTATTTTCCTAAAGCTGATGCTTTATTGTTGTACTAAATAGTTTAGCAAAGATAGATTTACAAAACTTATTGGACATCTGCTGATGTTAATGGAAAGATTTCCTCTTCCTCTATCTGGTACTGGCTGGCCTTTCAGAAGTAAATTGTTTTCTAGTATGAATGTCAAATGATTGAAAATATTCTGGGTTTATTTTGATGTAAATGACAGCAAAGCTTGACCGTCTTAAACTTTTCATACAATCATGATATGCTTGGTAAACTTCAGTGTATTTGTGTTCATAATGATATGCAAACACTCCTGCAATCTCAGAGCATCCTTCCTACCATTTCTGTTCTTTGGTGTTCTACAATCTGCTTCATGCAATTCATAACAACTAGAATTATTTTTTTACAAAAAAGAAAGTCTTTGCATCACATAATTATATCTTAAACAATAAGAAACCCAGGAGTAAACTAATTTGATAGCTACCGATGTATTTGGAATGCATGATCTGCAGGTCTCACACTGTAGCATTTTCATTAAACTGCAGCGTAAGCATATTATTTTAATTCTTTTGGCAGTGTGGGGATTTAGTTTTGTGACAGGGGGAGCAGCATGTCAGCGTATGAATGGTAATGATACTTATTCCCTAGTTAGGCAAATAAAAATGACAGGCTAAGTCAAGCACTACACTGAACCAGAATGCATTTCAAAATAATATTGTTTGGTAAATGAGAAAAGTCCATTTTAATGCCACAGTCATTTATTAAAAGACTTGACTTAGATTTAAGCAAAAGGTAACTGATGCGAAATCTTAAGAGTAAATTGGTTATTTAATTGTTTTTAAAACAGTGAAATCTTATCAGCATCAATTCTTTTTCCCTTGGGTAAATAAAGAATAACATAGCTGAAGTTTTTGAAATTTCATGGATGTAGAACTCTTGTGACAGTTCAGGCTGAAACATACCTATTTTTCCTCTATTTTAGTGTTCTATGAATTCTGTCCCTCCCTCCCCCATTCATGAATAATATATCCTTACATGGGGATTAGACACATCAACCTGAATTTTCCATTAAAGCAATTCATTTATTCTCTTTAATTTTATGAATATTCATCAAGGGATTCCGAGTTAGTTGATAGTATTTTTCGCTTAATACACACACTTGAATCCACACGCATGCACATAATGCTGAAAAACGAGAGCTATCTGTCGTGGGACTAGACTACTCCTAAGCTCCCGCTAGCAAGCTGTAAGGTAAACATTCCTTAATGAGCAATGGGCAAAAAATCCTCTTTTCTCCCTCAATGTGAAATGTAAACAGATTCCTTCCATAATAGGTTTGGGGGGGTTTTAATCATCTCAAGGTAAGGAAACACAGGCAAAAAACCACTGTATGGCAACTTCCTATATTACCCATAAAGTATCTCTGTGCTAATTTTAAAAGACCCTAAAGAGCTAGAGGTGCTCATAATGAGAGTCTAAGGCATAAATCCTTCAAAGACAATTCAGCAAGAGATGGAAACAAGCAATTACACTGCTAGATTTGACAAAGGTTTTAACTCAGATTACAACATTGCTTTTTCATGATTGATGTCTATGTTAATATGCTATTCTTGAATTTATCTATGTATTGGTTGCATCTTCTACACTCTGAAAAATTATGAAGTACATAAGGTGTAACAGTGTGATAAATCTGTGCCTGTTTCATATGGAAGAAGTATGGTGGGGTGCGGGAAGACAGTGGACTGCTTTTGGATGAAATATTTTTTCCCTAATTAAAAAAACCAAACAACCAAGGAGAAACAATTCCATGTAGCCCCAAAATGTCCCTCATCTTTACTTTTAAGTATTGCTTTGAAAAATTCTATGAAAAAAATAGTTTGAGCATTGATGAAGATCAACCGTAACTTATTGTGTGCATAAAATATTTTTCATATAGGTATAGCTGTGTCTGCTGAGACTGCAGAGGGACCTGAGTGGCCGCATAATATAGAACCTCAGAAATTTCCCCAAAGCTTCAACTTTCATCATCAGTCTTTGCTCAAGTCATTGTTTTCTTGTGCTAACATCCATCCCAGAGGTAGTTACCATACATTATTGCTTGAGGATGCAATTTGGCAAGCTGTACATAGCCATGAGGACCCATTGTATGAAGGTGTGGACTGTTAGATTTGATTTCACTTCAGATTAATGATCTAAAATCAGAAGTTATATTCTTATCTGCAGGCGGTTGGGAGTTTGGTTTTAAGCGTATGTCTAGTTGTACCTTCCTGTGACACTAAAGGAAGTATCATATAAAACAATGTAGAATTCAGACTATAATTCAAGTTTTGCTTTTGTGTTCTACAGATAGTAACTTCATCCTTGCAAATGCTCAGGTGGCTAAGGGATTCCCTATTGTTTACTGCTCAGATGGCTTCTGTGAGCTTGCTGGATTTGCACGAACTGAAGTCATGCAGAAGAGCTGCAGCTGTAAATTTTTGCTTGGTGCTGAAACAAATGAGCAGATGATTCTTCAAATTGAAAAATCATTGGAGGAAAAGGTAGAATTCAAGGGAGAAATCATGTTCTATAAGAAGAATGGTAAGTTTTTCTATGCTGTTTTGTTAGTCCCAAAGGAAGCATTTAAATGCATATGATATAGAATATGAGCTTCTATGCAATGATTTTGTATGCCTATTATCAGACCTAAAGGAATAGATTTGAATAAAGATGGTCGGGTACACATTAAAACTAGGTTTATTTTACTGTTACTGATTTTATATAACTGTATAAGTTAAAAAGTTGCATAGAAGAAATTCAGAGTCCTAAGTTGCATTGTGAGATGTTGTTATCTACACTCAGTATTACACTGTGGGTTCTACATTTTTTTGTTCTGAAGTCCTACCCCTTACTGCTGAAACTAATTAAAAAAATAATTCTCACTGTAAGGTAGGCAGTGGTTATGTAATTTTTCAGTTCTATCAATGAAAGGCTCAGAACCTTGAATGAATCAAGTAGCTCGTTCTCCACAGCCACTCTAAATAAAAGAAATAATAATGATTTTCAGAAATGGGAAAGTAAAATTTATATGTAAGTATCTATTGTCACATAAAAGAAATTTGAGCATTAAGGAACACCATACACTTCAATAGATTTCTAGTTTCATTGCCAAAGGCTTCACTCCTATGATAGAACATTTCATAGTTGAGTGAGCAATGGAAGAAAGCATCCTAGGATCCACAATTATCAGCTTGCTTCATTTATATCAGGTTTCTTCAAAGTACCTATGCTGTAAGTGTTTACAGTCTCATCGATCATGAGATCTTCGAGGAGGTGACCCTAAGTGTGAGATACTGTCAGGATTGCAACCACTCCAGAGCTATAGGAGCTTTCACATGTGCTTAATGATACATGGGCCCAGTGGATCTATGGGTGCCTGTTGAGTATGACCTTCTGCTTTATTATATGGCTAGAACTTCTAGGCATGTGCTTAAACTATGTGTTTTCATCACAGGTCCTACTTATATCTTTGCTAATGAAACATTTCCCCCTCAAATATTACTACTATTTTAAAAAGTTATTTTCTAGAAGTTTTATATTGACAAGAAGCTAGTCAGTGATTTTAGGAGCTAGGAGACATTAGCCCCACTTTCCCTGATTTATACAAAATAGAGCAGTATTGCTTAGCCGGCCTGTGTTTGTGACTGCTGTTTTTCATGGTAGGAAAGTTTTAAGCTATTCTGAAGATGCTGCTAAATGCTTCCTCCTTGTGTCATTCTGGGGAGGTTGCCTTTTTAACATTTAGAAGAGCTTCCCATTATTCTGTGAACTCAAGTTTTGGGAAGTTTACTCAACAAAAGTAATTTCAAATTGGTATTTTGTATCTGAATGTAGGGGGAAAAAGTTTTGTATAGTGATGGTTGGGCGCTAAGAGATTTCAATGTATGTAAATGAAAGAAGTAAAGCTAACGTTTCACTGTCTTGGTCCTGATAAATTGTGATTCCTTTGCACTACAAAGGGGTGCTTCAAACCTATAATAGATATGATTAATGCAGGTAAAAAGAAATTGCAGGTCAATTTGCTTATCTATGAAATACCCAAACCACAGATAAATAGATACAGAGAAATTGTTTAAGATAGAAGAATTCCCACAAACCATCCTACTTGCATCCCTGTGTATAATGTGACTGGAAACTATTCCAAGACATTTTCTGAGTATGAATAAATTTCCCATATTGCCTATTATATTTTTCATTTTCATGTATTTCTGTACCATTGGGTAAAAGAAACGAATAGGTATTAAAATAACATGAGACTGTTCTAGAATAATAGCAAAATTTATCTTAAAAATAGTCTTGTTTTTCAACAGAGCTGCAAAGTGCAGACACCAAATTTGGTAAATCATCTATTTTAGATAATTGGTTTGGGTTTGGGTTTTGTGAGGTGTTTTTCCATAAGAAAAATTGAACTTCTGAAGCAGTTAGGCTTATTCAACATTGACAGGAAAAAAAAACCCAGAAAGTCTTTCTTGCAGAAAAATGTTTTTAAAATATTTGAAGACATCGGAGCTTTGGAATAGTGGCCTAAAAATGACTGTATGGATACCTTCAGGTTTACCTGGTATTGAAAATGATTCTCAGATGGGCTAGTGTCCAGTGTAAGGCTAGGAACTTAAGTCAGTGGGACACAAATAGCTAACAATGCCTAGTTGTCATAGGGTTACATTTCAATGCCCTGTGAGGACTTTAGGGTGATAGTGAAACTAAGCATCTGGCTTTAGTCTGCTACTCAGAGGTACAGCTTTGCTCCGTAGTCCTAGCTACTAGACCCAATGAACACTTCCATAGACAACTTCAGGGACAGATGTTCAGCTTGTTCAGCTTGTTCAGGTGTAATTATAAGCTCACAGAATAGACTGTGAAACATCCCTCGCCATACTTTCACTAAAGCTTAATAAAGAGTACATTATGATAAGAAGTTATGATTAGAAGAATGAATATATATAAATGTAATAACTTGGTTTCTTCTTCTGGATTTGGTCTAAAAAGTAGAAGGTACAATTTTGCTTTTTTTTCTCCAAGTGTGTCTCATCTTTTGGGAAAGAAATACAAGTTTCCAAAACAGAATATGGGTTGATTTCTGAATTGCACCATTTTTCAGTATTTTAATTTTATTTCAATTAAAATTTAAATGAATTTATTTTTTATTGTTAAATCTGTTTGTTCATTTAAAACAAGTAGTGATTCAAGCTTGGTACTTAAAGCTCTCACTAGTTTTGATCCGAATTTCATAAGCCTCAATACAGGGCCTTTCATAGTTATTTAACCATCATTTAAGACTTTACATAGCATTTATGCTCAGTATTTGGTGTGATTGCCATAACTAAAGCAACTCCAGCAACCAACATGTAATTTCACGGAGGTTACAGAGTGCTCTGAGCTGACACTGCAGCAAGTAAGAGTGGTTTGCAAGGTGTTGGATAGGGAGCTGAGTAAGATGGGTTACCTGTGTATGGGAAGAAATGCAGGATTTGGATCTTAAAAGTATGGTCTTCAGCAGTTGTAGTCTATGACCAAAGTAGAAACCAGTCATCCTGGAATGATGAAGTGGGTAGGAAATTTTCTCTGTTGTTTTCCTTTTGTCATTTTAAAATTCCTTAGAATGGGATAAACTGGCTGTACTTTCACATCCAGGGTATTTTCTTCCATGCTAGCACAAAGCAGTATTAGAATTGTGGCAGCAGCAACGCAACTGGAGAGGAAGTTATCTTTTGATAAGAAAGTAAACCTTTCGTCATATTTTTTGCATTGATTTTAGTTCCTCAGCCAGCTTCTACTTTTTAATTTGTCAGAGCTGTATTGGGGTTTTTTTAAGGCAAACAGAAAAACAAACTATTAAAAACCAACGGATTTTTATGACAATTGCCTTCTTCAGAAAGTTTTAAAATTATTTAGCTGAGGAGAGGGGTTTTTTTCTCCTAATATTTCTACATTTTTTTCAAAACATCTGCAACAAATTAAGTTGTCACTTATAATAATGGAAATGCAAAGTAACCCTTTTGAATTCAAGTGAACTGTGATGAAAGAACTCACCCCATGGTTCTCTTCTTTAGAGTAATCTAAAAGCACACGGACACTACATTTAGACAAACCCCTCTTTCTTCTCCCAGACCACTGCAGAAATTTATCAATAGTGTGTACATGTAGTTAAATGAGATGTTAACAATTGCCCAGACTGAAGTACAAATAAGCAGTAGCATGGATTTTTCCCTTCTGTGTTGCATCCTAAGCAGATGTTACAATAAGCCCTACAATCATTTACTTAGTCCTGTCTAAGCTCTCCATCTTGAGCTGCTGAGAAGGTCATACCTTGGTTCCCTTATGACTCCATCAAACTAATTTCCTTTATCTCAAAAATCAGTTTCTATTATCTAAAAAGAGGTCTGTTCTTATACACACCTTCTTAAGACCTGCAGTAGTCCTAAACCTTCCTTCATAAACATTCTGTGTAATTTGTGTGAAGCACTATGATATCAGCAATAGCCACTTCTGGTTTACATTTGAGAGGTTTCACTGTTGTGTCTACCATATACGCGCAGTCCAGCAAGGGGGTTGTTTGTGCAGGCTTTTGGGGGAAACTAAAAATCCCTGCAATTAGTGGATCTGGAGTAGGTGTTGCTCGGATCACTATTAGAAGTTACCTTGGGACATGGCTGCAAGCAGGATTTCTGTCATCTTATAGACCATGGGGACTCAAGGGACACTGTCACTTTCTGCATTTAAACTGATTTAAAGATTATCTGAGGTATGTCTTAGGCATGTGTCTTATAGTTCTTGGCCCCTAAAAGTTTAGCAAGCACCTTGTAAGGTCTGGAAAGCATGATACAGGGTTGGTGGTTTTTTGTGCTTTTTTTTTTGATTTTTTTTTAATGTATCAATATGATTAAATCAAGGCATGGCTCTTCTCATCAGTGTGAGGGGATGTGTGTTTTAATAACTCAATATACTTACTTGGAAGGTCAAGAGTAAGATATTAGTTCAGATGAATGGAATATAAGTGAAGAAATGGTGAAAGGCAGAGCTTCTTACTGAGTTACTGGATACCACCAGGCAAAAGGCCATTTGAAGTCTAGGTGTAGCAGTGTTATCACATGAGCAGCAATGACAGCCACAGGCAAATAAAATAAGCCTCAAGCAACAAGACATCTTCTATAGCCTCTGCCAGGGTTGCAGTGGAATAATGTGGCTACAGGATAACAGAGGCTCCATTATGTTATTTGCAGTTAATGCGTGACCTGTGTTAAGCAAGCAAACAAAGATTTTTTTTTAGATCATGGTTTTAATCTTATTTAAAATTATAGAAGATTTAATTAATTATAGAGAAATTTAAGGAAAATTAATTTCCTTTAAAATAAAAGAAAATTAGATTTTCTTAAAGCTTTTATTCTCTAGAAAAAAAAATGTATTTTCCTCATTGCAGAAATAGTATCCCTCTTTCCAACTAGTTTAAAACCCCGCTTTTAATGGTTGTCCAAAAATATTCTGTAGCATTTTGAAATGTGGGAGTTGTATGTTACCTTTTTACTATGAACTAACTCCTGAAATCCAGGATGTCTTCTGAAAATATTAAACCCAGCAATTAGAGAACAGAAATTTATTAGAATTTTCTAATTTGGAAAAAAAAATCCATAGAGAGACATCCATTTTCTAGTGACATCTAGTTACTAATGTAGAGGACATCCCTTGACAAGTTGCTTGGCAAGATAGTTCATAGCAATGTGACCTCACTGCTGCTCCGCTGTTGCTCTGCCGTAAAAACATGGCCTAAAAATAAGAAAACTTTTGTGGTTAGTTTGTTCACATTACCTAAATTTTAGTACAAAATACAGAAGAAGGGAAATAAAAAGAACAAGCAACACTGAAAAAGTAATTTGATGGTAAAATCTAATTGCAATTACATGAGCCATAAATAATAATTTGTATATTTATAGAAGCATTCTCCTTTTTTTTTCTTTTTTTTTTTTTTTCTTCTTCTTCCCTTCCATGTAGGCATCAGGATGTTTTACTGGTCTTGGGGAATTCTCTCTTAAAAAGCAGTTGTGGTTGTGGTTGTAGACAGAAGACCTGTCCTTATTTGCCTCTATTTCACAGAAGAGAGACTTCTTTTTTTGTTTCCTTTTCTCTCCAAGCATTTCATTTGATTGACTCATGGCCTCTAAGGAAGGGTAATGTGTAGCCTTGAAGTGTATATACATTTTAGAGACAGTCCGTGCTTCTGCAGTGGAAGAGGAAGATGGAGCAAGAGTTCTCTTGCTCCAGAGACCTGGATTAAAGTTTACAGAGCCTCAGGTAAAGCGATCAGTGGAGGCCCTTGAAGAGACAAAACAAGGGGATGAACTTCAATTAGAAGAAAAAAGAAAAAAAAAGGCAGGAAAATTCCCTGTGTGCAATGTAATGGAAAGCATCTGAGATCTTCTGCTTCAATGCAATGAGACTTCAAGACTGCTGCTTTACTAACTGACAGCACTAGTGCTTTGTTCTGATGGCACTTGCAGTGACATTGGCTAATAGCTTCTTTCAATAGCAACATGATTTATTAAAAGCATAATTCACTGGGAAAAGATTTGCTCTCCTAGAAACACACTGATAAGTGACTAAATCTGTAGAGAGTTTCCTGCAGCTTTCTTCATTGTTACAAAGTGATGGGCCTTTCATTGCTTACAGATGCTTACAGATTAGTGTTCCCACACAGGCACCCTGGGCTTCCAGCTGTTGGTAATCCTAGCAGTGCTGCATGTGGTTTTTTTTTGGTTTTAAAAAATATATTTAATTATGCTACTTTTTACACATCTATTTTTAGGAAGAGACATAGGTATGTTTGCAATGGGATGTTTCTACTACGTTGGACTGGTCACTTTTCAAATTTTCTCACAATTTTATGGTCACACTGAAGTTGCTGATAGGCTATTTTTTTTTTTTTTTTTGTAAGATTTAAATCAAGCTTTAGCTAAAAGCTAATGATCTGTGTTCCTGTCGTTGCCATGAGTCAGGCTGTTCTTTCATTAAAGAAAGATCAAAGTACTATTTCTCCTGATGACAACCTGCCTTCCTTCACTGACATTTACTTATTTTGTTTATGATCCCCAAATTGATGTTTGTGATCATCCCCAAACTGTGACCATGGTTTGGACTAATTGTCAACTCCTCTCCTGGCAATTACAATGAATTACTGCATTACATTCATAGTTTTTTAGAAGAGCAGCAGGAGGCTTATGTTAGCACTGTCTGTTGAACGCTCTCACTGATTTGGCTAGGGAATTGCAAAAACAGCTGGCTTTCATTGAGCACTTAAGTAACTAAAAGGTTAAAACCTGCTACTTTCCAACTGGTGGCTTTACTGTAATTCTTTTCAGTGGGCAGGCTCAGATCCTGTTTACAGCATGTTCTCACACAAATTCAAGTGGTGAATTGGGAAAATTAATCCTCTCTACAGTGTTATGTAATTCCTCACTGTGTGTTTCAAAACCCTTCTCTACAAAAAACATAAACCTGACAGGCTGGATGTGTCCATCCACAACCATGATTCAACCCCTTCTCAGGTCCCAGTATTAGCCCCTTGACAGTATGTCAAGTGCAAGGTAAAGTTCTTGAACCATGGACTCAACATAAAATCCTCAGACCTGCTTAAAACTGCTGATGAACATTAACAGACAAAAATAAAATAACAGGAACTATAGAGACATCGATGTTAAGCCAGTTCTCTGACCTAACCTTGTGGAAAAAGCAATGAAAAACAAATGATTGGTTTCCAAAATGGGTATTTGCAATGTAAGTCGACAACTAACCAGCAGAAACCCGTCTTTCCCCATGTAAAGCCTGATGAAGTCTTTATGAAGCTTTTTGCGTGAGGCCGTGACCAGCACCTCTCCAAGCACTGGGAGACCTGCCTTTCTGCAGACTCCAGACTTGTTTCTAGGGGATGCCACTCCCAGAGGCACCAGAGGCAGGGTCACAAAAATATATTACACAGAGTTAGCTATGTTTATATTGTTACTAGTTGTTATTTGAAACTGAAAACGTAGATTTTTTTTTTTTAGTGTAGTGGTCTGTTTTACGATTGGTCTGTCACAGGAAATATAAATATAAAATACTAAGCTCAAAAGAAAAATAACTACATTTGAAAACATGGTTGTATCCAGATGAATGTGGGCTACACCTCCTCCTGGTGTCAAAGTCCAAAAAAGGATTAAGTGGCTTATAGGGAGAAAGTGAGAGAAATGGAAAGGTTTATGTATAGATACATGGGGTTTCATATGTATGTGTACATATGTAAATATAAATATATATGCCCATAGGTACTCATACAAACATATTGTATATGTTTGCTTCAGAATTTTTTTTTTCCCAAAGGAAAAAGTACATCCTCAGTAGAAAAAAATAATATTTACTGCTGTGATTATATCTACATATTGTATTAGGAGCTCTGGAAATTCAAAAGAAATAGGTGCCATAGTTTGTAAATACTGATCTAACAATAGATTTAAAAAATAGAGGGAAAGTAAAATTTGCTCTTAATGGGATCGATCAAATCAAAACAATGAAGAAAAACATAATTTAACTGAAGAAAGTAAAGACTAGACTGGTCAGAATCGATTGAGCCTTAAATGTATTGAAAAAACAGAATTTTGTTTGGCTTTTTTGTGGGTTTTTTTTCCACTGTATATATTGGATATTTATTTATATAAGTAAACACTATCAATGAGTATTTTCCCAGGAGCTAGCCGACAAAAGCTGAATGCCTTGTCCTATTATGACCATTACAGAGTAATGATCATTGGAGGTGGAGGAAAAATAAGTTACAGTCTGATAATATTTATAAATTTGCCCTGAAGCTTTTTGCATTTAAACAGAATGCATTTCATTGACTTAACTGAGTGTTTAGATAATCCTGTGTATTTTGCTAATTGTTATAAATGTAACCTGGTAAATGCATTACATCAGGGAAGTATTTATCTCCTTAAATGCAGTTATCTTTTCTAATCTGGATGGAGATAGGAAAAGGAAATTAGAGCAGACAAAAAGTAAGTAGTACACATAAGGATAATGAATGTCACATGGCTTTAACAGGCATCGCTTAACTTCTCTGCTTCTGCTCAATGAAAACTCAAATGTAACTAGGGGATTTTGAAATGGGGTTTCATTAAGTAGGAAAGATAGAAGAGTTATAAAAGGAGATGCAGGAAAGCTAAGTAAACAAAGCTGAAATGTAGATGTGCTGGACCAAATAAATTAGTTTGCATAAAATGTGCACTGTATGCAGTACTAGCTGCTGCATTTAAAAACCCCAAATATGTAAAGAACACTAAGGTTGGAAAAGTCGCACGCTCAAACTTAGAGCTGCTGAAACTGAGGAAACTCCAGTCCACGAGGTAATAAATGGAGACTTTGAGGGACTGAGTTCATCCTCTCTCTCCTTACCACTACCTGTTTCCAGGAGAGGCAAGGGCAGATTACTCTGCTAGGCTGAAAAGTGTCTCCTTTTAGAACATCCTTTTCCTCTGCCTCTCCACCACAGCAGTGATGGCAGAAAAAGGTAGACGTGCTGGGCAACATGAGTTACTGAGTTACCTGGTAGCAGAGGGAGCAGAGCACAGGGTCACTGAAAAGGAGGTGGAAACCCATGAAGTGGCTTTGCACATTATCTGATAAGATGTGATAGATTTAAATAGTTTCACGTGGCACTCCATAGCCTGTTTTAATGTTTTTAATGTTTTTAATGATAGTTTCTAAATCAGCTCCACAGGATTAATGCTTACCTACTTAATCACATTGAAATACATTTTTAATTTGTTATTAATGTATCTTATGTATCACTTTTCCTCTACCAAGTTCTTGGGATATCAATGTATTCTGTTTTAAGATTTATTGGAATGGATTTAGCTTGTCATTAAAACATGTAGGGAAAGTTATTTACAGGATTACAAACATCATGTGTTGGCCATGCAGAACAGGCCATGAGTAAACAGGTTCTTGAGCCTTATTTATTTAGTGCTCCTATGAGAGTGTTAGCACAACCATCACTGACCATATCAGTTATGTGATGGCCCATATGTGTTTTTGTTAGTTTTCTTGTAATATCTGACTAAAGACTGTCACTAGGATGTAGCACACAGGCTGTCATCTAGAGTAGCAAAATTCAAGGAGAAAAAAAGAGACTATTTTTTTAATAAAAACATGTTTTTTTCAGAGATAATGGAGAAGAACGAGGTACTAACTTGCTTAAAGCAGAAAAGCCTTTCATTAGCTGTGTTAACTGATGATTGTAAGATGTGATATTTAGAAGAGAAAAAGTACTCTAATTATAAGCTATACTTTTTCTTCCAGGTCCATTCTGTTGTGTTCAGTTGCATTGTTTTCTTCTTTGCACTTTGCTTTCCTCAACAAAATGTTGACACCTTGTCAAAAAAAACCACAGAACATTCGAAACCAAATGTTATCAGTGACGCCAGGAATCTTTGGAGAAACTAATGAAAGAGGCAATTTGGTTTCCCCAGGCAAAATCTTTGGCATCTTGATCTGTCAGTCTTGGCATCCAGACTTTCTGCAGCGGAAAAGTGGAGAAGATCAAGCTAAAACTTTCCTGGCAATATCATGTATCCAGTAGCAGGTTTATTTTGCTAAAAAATAGCAACTCTCTAAATGAGACTATTCTATGCTGAAGTTTTAGCATCAATCTGCTGAAAAGTTATTACAGTTATCTATATGAAAATATTTTTATCTTTGTGTTTTACATAAAAAACTAGGAATAGGATGATGTGTTTTCATATTTTTTAAAGGCTTCATTTGCAACTGCTTAAAAGAACGTTTAGTTTACTAAGTCAAGTACGCAAATGTAATGTGCCAGATTTATGATTTCTTGTACAGCCTCAATCTGCCCACTCATATATATATATATATATAATGATAGTTATTACTTGAAGAGTGTTTGTGTTGTGCCAGAGACTTGTATATCTGATATGAAATACATTTGCACCTTCTGTTTTTCTTCAGGTACTCAGTTACTTAGGCTACAAGATATTTGATTATTTTTGCATGTTATGTGCAGATGCGGGTGCTTTGTAAAAGACCTCTGCATCTTAATCTCTCTCCCTCTCAACCACAAAGAGGTGAAGATGAACCACAGAAATTTGTTCATTTATTTCCTGTCCCTGAGTAATGGAAGGGGCAGTGCAAGCTGGCTCAGTGTCTGTCTGGAGTTTGGTGTGACAAGTAAAATCCTGGGGAAGTGAAAGCGTGGAAGTGGATATAACCACATGTTTGTGGTTATACTATCCACAATCACAGTTGACACGTGAAGAAAAAACAAACAAACAAAAAGAAAACACAAAAAAGAAAAAAAGGAAGACTTGTCTGCCTGGACAAAACTAATCTCAGGCTGTCTAGAGCAAAAGGAGAACATTGTTTTACATCAGTATCACTGATTCTAAGTAACTCATAGGATCATGTGTGGCTAAGATACTTACTGCAGAAAAGCTCGGTTGAAATTTTGAGGAGATGGATGGAGAACTTAGTTATGTTATTAAAGAATTAAATAAGCCAATTTTCAATAATCTCATTTTGTTTCTGTACTCTGATACCTCTGCAGTACCCAAAGACATACATTCTCTGTATTTCCTTGAGCATTCATTGTTTAAGGTGGGCATGACTAACAATGATTGATTATTGTACATTGTGTACACATAGTTCATCAATAGGACTAATGATCTGAACCTGTTCTTTGGTTTAAGTAGACCTTATTTTCTGGTGGAAGTAATGCTTGCTTCTGAAGACTATTGGCACTCTGATGGCAGGGTTTCATATGAAATCTCACTTTTAAATTCCTTCGCCTGTTGACCTCTGTTTTCATTTAAGTCTGAGGACAGACCCCTATCTGTCAGAGCAAGGAAAGGAAGAAAGGGTGGTTGAGAGAGTGACCATAAAGCACTCTCTATTTTATATATATATAAAAGGTGGACTATAGCTAAATTGCTTTGTTATAAGATTATGCTTCATTTGGTCTCTTTTCTCCTTTGCTGTGATGTGCTTATATAAGCCTTGAGGATATTAAAATATATTTTGAAACTTCAGCTCATAATGCAAGAGAAAAATTATACTCTTTCTGCAAGAGTGGTGGCTTGGAGCAATAGAGGGGTCTGTATATAAATAAACCTCCAAAAGAAATTTGTTTGATAGACGACTCTTAACAATACAGAAGACCTTTGTATGCACCATCTGAAGCAGGGAAGGAATTTCTGTCTCACAGATGACTGCACTCAAAAGAATGGTAACAAAAGAGAGCACTACTTTTTTTTTTTTTATGAGTAGAAAGTTCTTCCTTTGGCTTATAGAATTATATGATGCTGGCTTTCAGTAAAAGCTATGTAACAGATTGCACTGAACCAGTATATTTTTCTAAGAAAGCTCCTCAATAGTGAAAGATAGCATGTTTCCGTTCTTGATGGAGTGCGGGCACATTTTGACCTAGTCCTGACCTAAACTGGATAATCTCCTCTAGTCCTGAAGAGTACTTCATACTAATTTGCTCCTTTCAGAGTGAAGACAGGAAAAAAAACCCAAAACCAAAACCCCCAAAACCCCAAACCAGCAAGCTCAAATTAGGACTTGTGAAGATTGAGTGTATAAATAATGCCAAGACCAACAGCTCCACCATGCAGGGCTCTAGCCCTGGAACAGTTCAGGAGAGAATTGGCCTGTGCATGTGTTGGATACGTGTTTTCTTTGAGGATGTATCCATGCCATTTTACATCCCTATTTTCTTTGCTTAGTCAAAATATTTTAAGGCATATTTAAAGAGGCAGAGAAGGAAGAGAATGAGTACAGATAATGAGAGAAAATATGATTGAAGAGAAACAGTAAATGATATTAAATGATGATAGGATATGGAACAATTTCTGTGACCAGTGTTTACCTGCAAAGAATTCAAATGCACTTTGATTATACAAAAGAGGAAGTGCATTAAAACACATTTTAAATGGATTTTGTCTCTAATATTATTAAGCTGATAGTGGGTAGAGGTAGCTAAAATTGATAGCCAAAAAATTGAAAAGCACAAAATTCTGGCTCTGAGCTGAACTGTCCCAGAATGGTTGGGATTGGGATCTTGGTTGTTTGCTGATATAAACTATTATGCTTTGGGGACAGTACCAACACATAGGCATTCGCCATCTTCCAATCTGAGTTGTCTGCACTAACTGCAAATTTAAGAATGGTCTCATTGAAATTGAACAACATATCTTGCAAACAGGACATGTGACACAATCAGTGACAATAACAACTTATTTTAAGAAACATAATTGTGTAGCAGGTGTGGGCACAAAAAGGTTGACATGAATTTAAAATATTGCCAAGCTCAGCATTGTTTAACTTAAATGTCAACATCATGAAATTTCTAGATGAAAAGGAAGATAGTTGATACTAATTTTTAAAATGATGCATTATTTTAAATCTCACCATCTGTAAGATGCAAAGAGTTAATTCTATTTTTTAATTAGTTTAAATACCTTTGAATTAGTGGAATGATGCTCTGACTACCAGGTCTTCTGTCAAGAGATTTTAATGAATATCAAGTTCGTTGATTAAGGTAGAATGAATCTATAGTAAACATGTAAGCTTTAGATGTCAAGTTAACAAAGTGAAAGCTATTGCAGTAAAATAAACAACATGAGTTGAGAGTTCAAAGGAAAGCATGGTTTCAGAGGAGTAAGCAGCTTCATTAAACTCTATTAATGATCCCTGGAGATAAATTTTGCATTTGAATTAATGTCTTGCTTCTTGAGAAAGTGGTATTACTGAGCTTCAACAAATGATGCAGAGATTTACATGAGCTGAACATCTGTGATTCCCTGACTGCTGACCTCCTAAATAAGATTTTTTTTTTTTAGAATTACATTAGTTGTAGATTTAGTAGTTCACTTTTTTTTTTCTAATTTTTCCCCCCTCTCTTTGCTAAAAGACAGATGTTTGAATTAAATTTGTTCTTTATCCTTTCAGGGTCTTCATTCTGGTGTCTGCTGGATATTGTTCCTATAAAGAATGAAAAAGGAGATGTAGTGCTCTTTCTGGCCTCTTTCAAAGATATAACAGACACAAAAGTGAAGATTGCTGCAGAAGACAAAAAAGAAGGTTTGTGTGAATTGCAACAACATTGATAAGAGACAGCATTTATATGATTTCTGAGACTTGCATCTACATGAAGTCTCTCTCTCTCATGTACTTTTTTCAATATATAGTCCTCCTTGCTGACCAATGAAAAAAATTGATATATGGCATGGAAGGACAAATACTATGATGTTCTTATTTCTAATTTTTTTTTTTGTTTGCATATTGCTCCACATGCTGTAAGCATAGAATCCAGGGGACTTTGTGCTAAAAATTAAATTTGTTTTAATGCATCATGATTTTTTTTTTTTACTTTCTGGATTTTTAGAGGTGCATTTTGGAAAAGCTAGACCTTTTCAAGCATTCCTTATACAAATCCGATTTCAACATGACTGAGAGATGAATTAATCTCTTCATGTTTTTCTATAAGCAAAGCATATGGCTGTAGAATCTATTTTGTTGAGAAGCATGACCATTCTCGTATCATCTAAATTTCATTACATTATATGAAATTATAAGATTTGTTGGTTTTATGAATATTCAGTACTTAAAGAAATATGTATCTATTTTATGCATCTATTTTTAAATAAAGCAAACAAAGAATTACTGAAAGTAAACAAAGCAAGGATTCCCTCATTAATTTGGAAATCGATTGTGTCTTGCTAACGCCTCACAGCTGCCATAAAATAATTTTGACTGTATAGTGTAGTCAAGTTTTGCCAAATTCTGCTAACACAAAGCAGAGCCATTGTGGAGTAATGGAGGTTATGTAGTCAGCGTTGATCTGTGTTATATAACAATGGCAGTGAACTTATCCCAGGTTTACTTTTTGTAAAGGTATAGCAAACTAAGGCTTTAGGTTTGCAATTTTTCAGTGTCAAAGGACTTGCCTAGAAAACATTTATCTGTAGACAGTAAATGAGATCTGTAAAATTTCCTTACTGTTGAACTTTCCAGTCTTGTACGACTTTGGGATATATCTAATTTTTTCATCTTTTTATAGCCATTTGATCACTGCATATCTCAGAAACAGCATAGATATGGCGTTAGGACTCCTTTTTTCTTTATGGGTTTCTGAAGTAGAGGAAAAATAAGAAAAACCTGATTGAGCTTTTCCTGATTCTAAATATTAGCTTTTCAATAAAACAGTTAAATTTCAGTTACAGAAAAGTGTAATTCAGCATTCTTTTACAACACTTTAGTACTTTAAAACAGAAAATATACTTCACTGTGTTACTGAACACTCTTACATCAACAGTTAGGCTAACAATGTCCGCCTTTTCTGTACATTTGGACAAGGAGTTTCACCTTAGTCTTGCTTTTCAAGCTTTGAATTATGAAGGGGGTTTTCTGCATCCTTCAGTTTTTACACCAAACATATTGGAAAATTTCTGATCCAGAACACTAAGAAAAGCTTTGAAGTCATACACAAATACTTTTTACAGCTTTTCAGCTTTTCTTTGCATCCAGTTTCAATCACTCCTCTTTAAAGCAAAGCAGTTAAAAATGCCAACCATATTTTGTCTATTTTCTCCTTAAGCCATAGAGAACCTCACACTTTAAAAAGCTTTTGCAAAGTAGTTTATTAAACTATCATATGTAGTGCCATGTAGAAAAGAGATTGTCAGAACATCTGTGCTCTAAAGGGTAATGATTTACCTTATGAGAGATGCAAATTTTCAGGATACACTCAGTGAGAAATCACATTTAGCATGCCAGTGATGACTTGAAATAGGTATGTCACTGATTACTTGTAAAATGACAGCTATTGTGTATCTGTATGCTAATTTTAGGATGGATTTAAATGAACTTCAGCTTTTTATGTAGGTTCATATCAAACTGTAAATCTAAGCAGACTTTAATTAATGTTTGTGGTTGCACATTTAAAAATAGATACTACTCTTCCCGTGTAATGGCAGAGGAACGTACTTATGCAGAGCTGCATTATACCAGCAAATGCCTATTCAATTGCTGTAAGTTTATGAATATTGACATTTGGCTGTTTTGTGTGAGCACAACCCCAAAACTTGGTTGTTCCTTCCCTTTATACTAATTTTTAAACCACAGCAATCATTCTGTATTATGGTGATACTTGTTTGCATCATGGCAGCCAAAGTAACACATAGCATAGAGCTTTGGCAAATACACTGTTTTACATAATATATTGAGATAGAAACAGGACTTAACCATGTATTAAAAATGTTTACAAGCAATTCCAGCATTTTAATTTTATATAAATCCACTTAGATATATAAAAATAAATTTAATGTAATTTTAGCACTTTGAGCAACATTCAAATTCTTCCTACATGGAGTTATTCACTAGTCCTCCAGTGGTGAACGTATCTCATCATTGTCAGAAAAGATTTCCCAGTACAATCTATGCAAACAATTGTATCTGAAATTTCAGAATGTTTAACTTACAGAAGTAATTGGTTCTCCTTGACTTAGACCACAGCTACTATCAGGCATGTAGGATGCATCTTGCATTAAGAGAAAATTGAGTTTGCATTTCATACACACTTATTAAAGGCTTTTTTCTCTAATGTTCAGTTATTAACATGCATTGCAAAGCGATTGATGCACATTGACAGATATTATTTTCACAGTTAATATTACTAAAAGTTAATTTTACTTTTTCAAAGATTGCTGAATTTTTCCTTTCAAAAATCAGATAACTTAGAACCTTGATGTTGAACACCAGCTCTTGCTACAAGATAATTGCCATTATGTGTGGTTTAATATTCCCTTTTTTGGCTTATTTCTTGCAGTTAGGTTGTGTATGGGAAGGAAAGGAGAACTTAGATACAAACATGCCTGGTGTGAAAGCTCTTCTGCCCATGCAAGCCTTTTGTATTAATGGTTTTATTTCAGTCTCTCTCTGCTCTGCCCAGAACAGATTTTTATAAGTTGTATTGAGTACTAATAGTCACATTCCATCTCCCTTTAATTCCTAAACTTTTTAGAAAGCTTATCTAAAAAAATTCCTCCATGTTCCTTTTTCTCCTAAGTTTCCCCTTGCCATTCCAACAGCGGTCTATGCTAACACACTCTCACGGGTTGCCCCTCCAAGTCTTAGCCAGACCCATTCTTCCTCAAATCTTTCCTATCTTTGATACCATCTGTTTCTTCTATAAAATCTTGTTTTCCTTGTACTTTCACAATGATGCTTTCCTGAGCTTTATCTCCTGGTTTTATGGCTTCTCTTTTCTTGTGGATGTCTTTTTACTTTTGCAGACCTCAGGAGTCAATACTCTCTTTGATTCTCAGCAGACCTTCTTTTATCTATTTTATCTCATCTGTTGACACAACTTCAGTTGCTCCTTTGTGCCAGTGTGCCTTGCAAAAGTCCACTTTTTTTCCTCATTTCCCTTTACCCAGCCCAAATGTCAGATGCCGTCTGTGACCTTTACTTTTGAATGTCTCATTCTAAATACAAATTTAACAGATTTTTTTTTTTTCTGCTCTTCTTCTGTATAAAAGTTTCCAGTGAAATCAGTTCTATTAGCCAATGGGAAGAGCAGACTTTGTCCTCAGACTTTCACATAAGGCAAAGGCAAAAATATGTGCCTGAGAAGTCTGTCAGTCTTTAAGAAATGCTGTACTAGTCAGGAATTCTCATATGGCTTTTGTTTAGTTTCATTTTTTTTAAGTTAGTTTACCGTCCTTCTTCCCATACCACGTGACCCTTTTAGATATAATGTCTAGAGGCCTCAACTTTAAATAACAATTTCAAAAATACGTGTTTTCCCTCCCTGTAAGTTTATTGTAAAACTACACTTTGCTTTCCATCTGCTTAGTGATACCTGAAATAATTTACTGTTGGGGAAAGCAATTCTACAGGTCTTCTTCCTAAACTCGGGCTCTTTAGTCAAATTGATGGTCTTTCCAATTTACCTGAAAAGATTTTTTAAAAGCACCCAGATCCCTTCAGATACTGTTTCTTAAACACCTTTATGGGACACTTATTTTAGCATTTTAATTTACGATGAACTATGTTTTGTTAAATTGATGAAGAGTTCCACTGGCCTTTCGAGGGAAAAGTGATTGAACTGAAAATATCATAGTCCAAATTTAGACCCCAACATGTGGGGGTCTAAATGGCTGAGACCATGGCTGGGTCAAGTTTTTTTCACTTTTGCATATGTTCTTTCCATAACACTCTTTGACACATGCTGGAAGTTAATGAGATTACAAGAATCCAGGTAGGGAAATAAGAAATTAAATTAGCCTGTGACTACTTTTAGAGCTCTAATTTATATGCAAATACATAATAATTTAGATTATATAAATGTAGACTTCTACTGTTATAAATACCACTAAAATTCCCCTGTTGAATTTGACTAATTCAAAAAAGTTTCATTTAGCATTCACTGTTAATTTATTTGTTGTTTTTTTCTTTGAGAGAAAGTTTAGTGATTTGAACACAACTATCTCAGGACATACTTGCTCAGCTTTATTCCAGGATTATTATAAAGATGTGTGCAATAGATAATAACCACAGAATGACACAGTAACTGAGGTGGGAAGGCATCTCTTGAGATTCTTATTCCTACTAAAAACAGGGCCAGCTAAAACAGATTACCCAGGACCATATCCAGAAATTGCTGAATATCACAAAGAATAGAGACTGCACAGCTATTCTGGGCAGCCTGTTCCAGTGGTTGACTTTTCACAAAGTAAAAAAAAAAGAAAAACAAAAAAAACCAAACAAACAAACCAAACAACCCTTTTTATTATATCTAAACTGAATTTCACTTATTTAATGTTTTTGTCCATTGCCTCTTGTCCATCACAGAAGATTCTGGCTTTGTCTTATTTACCTTCCCCCAATCACATTTTTATACACATCGATAAAATTTCACCTCCTGCCAAAGTTTCTCTGCTCTAGACTAAACAGTCCAGGCTTTCTCTGCCTCTTCTTCATCACATGTTTCAATTAACTAATCATTCTTGTGGCCCTTTATTGGGTTTGTTCTAGTATGTCCATGTTTCTCTTGTACTGAGGAGACAAGACCTGGATACAGCGCTGCAGATGTGTCTCACCAGTCTAGTAAAGGATAAAGATCATCTCCCCCAACCTGCTGGCATCGTTCTTCCCAATGCAGACTACAGTAGTTGGCCACTTTGCTACAAGAGCACACTGCTGGCTCATGTTTAACTTGTTTACCACGACTGCTTGCCAGCTGGTTGGCTCTCAACCTCTCCTAGTGTATGGCTTTATTTCTCCCAGGTGGTATGATTTTGCACCTTCCTTTCTTAAGCTCAGTGAAGTTTCTGTTGGCTCATGTTTCTTGCCCATCAAGGTTCCTCTGAACCTTCCTGCAGCACAAATATCTGATGTAATAACTCCTAATTCCCAGACTGTATAATCTGCAAGTTTGCCGAGAGTGCACTCTTTCCCATTTTCTAGATCATTAATGATGAAATTAAGCAGTATTTGTCATAGCATCAGTGACTCAATCATAATGATATTGAGTTACTTCCAGCTGTAGATCACAACCCTTTGAGCCCACCAGCTCAGCCACTTGTCAGTTCACCTCACCATTTCCTCATATATATTGTTGGTCACCATCTTCTTCCCATATTGCTCCTTGTCATGTTGACCTGCCTGCGGGCAAAGATGCTTTTTATCCTAATAACATGGCGAATGAAAAGCTGGACTGCACCATTTCTTACCAAGGATTCTATTAAGCTAGTCTTTTGTGGTTTAACTGGTAACTTTTCTGGCTTCTTCTTAATCTTTAGATATTTCTAAGGAAACAGATTTATTTTGATTATGCATCATTTGTTGGAGGGTTGGGTTGTTCTTTTCAATGTGCCAGAAGTGAAATACCATGTACTAAACATTTTGCGTTACAAGTTTTTATGTAAAAAGTGTCTGTTGGGGGCAAAGATGTGCTCTTCTAAGAAACATTGCAATTTGCACTTTGATTTGTTCTGCTTAATTACTGTCTCAGCTACTTTACGATTACTCAAGCTACAGCAGTGAATGCTCAGGGCACAAAGTTTAATTTTAGGGCTCCTTACACCTCTTAGAATATCCAGACAAGGATGTGCAGTCACATGGATGATTTAGTATTCAAAGTAGAATAAATCTTATGAGGAGTGGTTGGAGGAACCTGGGGTTGTTTAGTCTGGAAGAGAGGAGACTGAGGCTTATCACTACCTACAATTACCTAACAGGAGGTTGTAGAGAGGTGGGTGATGGTCTCTTCTGCCAAGTGACAGGTGATAGGACAAGGGGAAATAGCCTTAAACTGTGCCAGGGCAGGTTCAGATCAGATGTTAGGAAGAAATTTGGCATGGAAGGAGTTGTCGGGATGTGGAACAGGCTGCCCAGGGAGTCACCATCCCTGGATGCATTTAAAAGATGTATAGATGAGGTGTTTAGGGCTGTGGTTTAGCAGAGGACAGGTATGGTTGAACTTCATGATTTAAGTGGTCTTTTCCAGCCTAGTGATTCTGTGAATCAACAGCGCAAAATGTGTTTGGACAATTTCTTAGTTTATTAGTATGACACTGGTTAAAGTTCTTTCTAATCCATGAAAGAGTAGAAGTAATGTAGCTATCGCTTCTTTTCTCTGCCTGTTCAGAGCTGAATTTTCTCTGAAGGTGCAATATTAAAGTGATCAAAATCATGAAATGGATTCCTTAAAATTGGTCCCTTTAAGAAATATTCTGTAATAATGTTTACAGTCTTTCAGCTGCTATGTTCGTTAAGTACATCTTCTTATTGAATCAGTTAACAGAATAAAAAAGCAGCTAGAGGCTAGCCTGCATCCACTGTACAGCTAATGGTCCTGGGAATATTTGTTTGTTGTTGACAGAAAGAATGTGTCATGCAAGCAACAGACCTCCTGCAGCCTATTGCCCAAGGTAGAGCTTTTATTCTGCCATTAATACCAAAGCAGGCTTTTATCAGTTTTCTGTTTATTGACTGCTGGTGTGCTGTCCCCTAAAGAATAATATTTAAAAGTTAGCTAAAGGTTTTTAAAAGTCTAGAAAAATTCATACCAGCCTTCTGCACAATCTGCTTTTGAAGGAGTTTCTGTTCTTTCAAAATCCTTATGAATTGTTTTTCTCCAATTGTCTCCTTTGCAATTTACTTGGTTTGTTGTCTGTTTGTTCTTTGAGGACCGCCTATGAAATGTGTTTTACATTAATGATACTGGATCTGATTAAGTACCATTGTGTTAGCTGTAGGCACCATTATTTTATGGCATGTGGTCTATCATAACATTTTTTAATTTTCTGTTAATATATAATATTTTTTTATTATAATATTGTGCTGGTTTAGAGGTAAACCGGCAGGAGAAATGGACCCACCACAAGAGATGATTATAAGTCAGAGTTACAATTTAATGAAAGATATTACCATACAAACACTGACACAAAGAGAACAACCTGCTTTCAACTCACCAAAACCCAGCAGTAAACCCAGTGTCCCAGGACACAAGCCCAAAGGGGTTTGTTAGCCCCGGTGCTGAGATCCACGTGGCTCTCCCAAGTCCAAAGCAAAAAAGAAGTTGCTGCAGATGACGGCTGTGGCCCGGCCAGAAGCGATGGTTGTAGTCCAGTCGAGAGCGATGGCTTCCTCCTGTCGAGGTTCCGCTGCTCCTCCAGATCCAACGAAGAGAATCCTAAGGTCTTCTGAGCCCTGTTTGTATATCCTCAGGGAGCACCCAGTCCCTCCCCCAGGGCGGGGACTCACACAATGGGTAATTAACGGTGAGTCATGGGGTATGGTTGGACCATTGATGGCCCATTAGCACCCACGCCCCCTCAGGCTGAGTGTGAAGGGGCTAACGACTTCCTGGACAACTGTTGCAAATGGTCCATTATTCTTGAGGAATGAATAGAGGGTGTAGAATACACAGCCTTGATCCCCCCACACAGTGATAACCTCTTGCTGAACTAGGACAAATATCATGGTGTTTGTCAAAAATAATTAAATGAAAATGTCCTTAACTAAACTTATCTAGTCCTCTGAGTAAAATGTAAAATAAAAAAATATCTATTTATAGCTCAAACTTTCTCCAGAACCTAAAAAGAGCTAAGAAGTAATCTCATTATTTTATGCAAGACTATTTATAAAAGTATACACTAACCTATTAAATAAATCTAACAAATATTTTTAACAGATAGCAGCCAGTGGAGGGTTGACTGTCCATGTAGATCCAGAGCCATCTTATTGTAGCTCGCTGCTTTTCTTCAGAACATTTCCTTGCAACACGTTCAAAGATAGCTATATCTATACAATCTTTCCTATTTTGGATAGTCAGGTTTACTGCATGTCTTCAATTGAGGTGGTCATGTTTCTACTGTTTGTAGAGGCTAGTCAATATGCCTGAATCAATCTTACCCTAGGTATAAAAGCCCCACCTGGCAAGCAAACAGGACAGCAGTGGCAATCAAATAATTCCTTCTCTAACTTTAGAAATATTTAGATAAAAATGGATAAATAGTTTGTATTTTCCCACATAATGTGAATGAAATGCTAGGTATTACCTTTGAGTCCAGGCATAGTTCTATAAAAAACTTTCTGTGGCAATAATGATCCATGATCAGACTGGGAGATGATTCTGTACAAGACCATATTGGACATTTTGTCACACCAGAGGGAAATTTGGTAGTGTTTTTAATTAATGCATATTCTGTTGTGATAATGAATAACATGAGGAAAAAAATGAAGGCGGTTCTTTCAAAGGCAAACAAATTAATGTTGTGAAAAATGAGGAAAATTACTAAGGCCGAGACTTGATTTTGTTGATAATGTACAACCTTCGTGGCCAGAGCAGGTTAGCTTATTTTAGGATTTAGAAAGAGATGTATTTCACGGTCTTTCTCATGCCACACAGCTTGTCTGCTATAGAGTAAGCATAAAGCTTCTGGGTCAGGTCTGTGCTGCTCAGTCTAGACAGCTTGAGTCCATTGCACAGAAGAAATATGGTGATTCTGCTTATATGTGATGGATTTACTTTCCAAGGAAGCTCCTACACCTGAGTAACTATAGCCAAGCACAGGGTTGGAGATGTTGGACAAGACCAGGATGGTATTCAGGTGCAGCCTGCTTGTGCCTACAGAAAGTTTCCTGGGCCATGGGCTGGTTCTTGTTACCCTCTCAGCTGTCAGGAGAAAGGAGGTCCCTGGGAGCTGGCAGCCTGCAATGGGCTCCCTTGGCCATGTGTTGAGTGCTCTTTCTCCAGGTCAGGTTCTGCCTCAGGAAGGGCTTGTGATGTCTCTTATTTGTTACGACCTGAGTTTCATGACTGAACAGTATGAGTCCCGTTTGACAATTAAATATTTTATTTTGCCTTTCAAGGATTCCAATGTATAGTAATTTCTGGGGATTGAGAACATTATAAACCATAAAGTACTCTGGGCTGTATACAGTGCTGTGCTTTGACTACTCTGAAGAGTTTTGAAGGAGAGCAGATACAGATTTTGTTTTAATTTGGTCAGTAAATCCAGTAAGCAGAGCTTATCAGAAGGTGTTGGGGTTTATTTTTCTGATTTATATCTAAGGAGTAGATTTTTGTAATTTTTTTTCCAAAAGAACAAGAAGAGAGTTATGCTTTCATTTTCTGTTATCTTTATGAGAAAGATTGATGCTTCGTATTCTTATAAAAACACAAAGAGAAAAATCAACAGTGGCAGAAGTGTTTGCATCTAATTCTGCTTTTTTTACAGCAACCTTCTCACACAAAGTTTGTAAGCCTTAAGTTATTAAGTTGTTATGAGACTAACGTTAAATTGGGAAAGAGAAGGTGGTGTTAATGTTTTGGTTTTTTTCCTAAGAAAAAGATTTCTGAGATTGTCATGTTGTAGTTGTAGTGCAATACTTAATCTCATTTGAAAGAAAAAACAACACAGAAGGACAGCAAGACGATTTAAAAACTATATTACTACTTTTCTGATCAAAGAAAAAGAGAGTTGAGACTAAATTGAAAGCAACCTTTTTAAGAGATCTTTAGGGATTGAGATTATCTTCATATAGGGAAGGGTTATGTAGAAACTTCAGGAAATACAAGTTTTTCTAGACAATGATTTCTCACAGTATAGGGGGAGATGAGAATCAGTTTTGTTTTTAAGCACAGGAAAAAAATAAAACAGCTGTATTTAAAGTGACTTTCTGTCTATGGTTGGATTTATTTTTGTTTCTTTTTGCTAAGACCAGCCATAGAAAGACAAAACCAAGTCTGTCGGGTGACTAAAATTTTTTAAGAACCAGAGAGGACAGCTATGTGTTTAGAGATAAACCATCTCCCTCAAAACAGTGAACTTAAACTATGACAGGAGAAGAATGAAGGTTGCAGACAATAATCACGCACATACAATGGCATACCTGGTGAACAACGTACTTTGCTAAGTATCAAGATTGCCTCTTTTCCTGAAGGCACTAGAAAGATCAAAAAGCAGGATTAATCATTGTAGCTCACTGATCTATGATATAAGCTATTGTCATGTGCTCCAGTGATGGCATTGTCTGATGGCATCTTACTTGCACATGTAGTTCCTGGGTTTTTTTTAATTGATAATAACTGCAATTAAAAACATCTTTACTGGTTTTCTTTAAAAAGAGAAATACTACAACATAATGAATGTCACACTTTTTATCTGTGTTTTGCTGTCTCTAGGAGTTGAGTGACTTCCAATATTAACATAGAGATAGCATTAATCCTTTGCAAATAATGGAATCAGCATGTAATGGAAGTCACTACCTATGAAAATCTGGTACTAGTATGTTTTTAAGTGCTGTATCAATCCCAAAAGCTGAGCAGGTAAATGAGTACAGAATTCTAGTGGCTGAAATGCTAAAACTATGTAGGAGAGACAGGATCCATCTAAAGCAAAACATTACCAGTTCACCAGCACATAAAATTTAAAAATCTTAAAGTCTTGTTTTTATTTAAAGAGCAAACAGATATGAAAAATCAGTGTCAATAAATATATAAGAAAAAAGAAACAACTAACTAAATAGGTGCATATCAACTGTCTCCATAGCAATTATTTCCAGTCTGGGAAGAAACAGAATTATGGACAGCTTTCAGCCCAGTGTTCAGCATGTCACAAAAAAGGCAAACCTGAGGTTTGGAGTTAATAAGAAAATGCGGTGGTTTCACCCTGGCTGGAGGCCAGATTCCCACCAAAGGCACTCTATCACTTCGCTCTTAATTGGACGGGGCAGAAAATATATGATGAGAGGCTTTGGAGTGGAGATAAGGACAGGGAGAGATCATTCTGCAGTTAGCATCATGGGCAAAACAGGCTCAACACAGAAGAAAGGCAAGAAAACTCTATAAATTGTTACACTACACACACACACACAGAAACCAGAGTTGGATAATGAGAAGTACAAACAGCTCTTAAAAAAACACCCTCTGCACCTGCCTTCTTTGCAGACTTCACTTTATTCATGATATTTCTCCTCATCAGGATGGCACAGAGGAAAGGGAGGGAAGTAGGGAATGGAGGCTTCAGTCTTTACTCAGTTCCTCATGAGTTATTTTCCTTCTTGGAGGGGAGGGGGGCATTTCTCACACTCTTCCCTGCACCGGTGTGGGGTCCAACCCATGAAACAGTCCCCCACAACCTTCTCCACCTAAGTCCTCTCCCAAGGGGCCTCAGCTCTTCACCAACTGCCCCAGCATGGGTCACTGCTATAAATTTATAAAATGTGTCTCAGTCCCAGGCTGCTGTCCACAGCCTGGTTCCTCACAGATTCACAACCAAACCCCCCTCCCCTGCAAGCCTGCTCTGATGTGGGCCTCCATCTTTCTGTCTCTTATCTCTCTCCACAGGCTGCAGGTGCTGTCAGGGACTTGCTCCAATGTAGATCACAGATTCTTCCATATTCCTCCACCTGCTCCATGGTGGGCTCCTGCCTGGCCCAGGAGCCCTGGCCCACAAGTGGGGTCTCTTTGTCCTCCATGGGCTGTGAGGGGACACCTGTCCCACCATGTTATTCTCCACAGACCTCAGGGAATCTTCTCTCAGTGCCTCCTCCTTCCCCTCCCCTTTACTGACCTTGGTGTCTGCAAAGTTTCTTACATCATCTCACTTCCTTCTCTGGTGGCAAAGTGCGGCTGTTTGCATTTTTCTCTCTCTAAAATGTGATTCCCAGAGGTGCTGTGACCGGCACTGATGGGCCCTGACAGCCTTGTCAGTGACAGGGTTTGGGAGTTTCTTAGGAGTAAATGGGAGTTACTTTGTTGGACCCTTAGGAAACTTCTAGCCACTTCTTAAAGAAGCCACATTGCTAAACCCACCACAGAAAAAAAAAATAAAAAAATGTAGGCATTATTACACTACTGTATCAGGCATTTTTGTATCTATATATTGAAAGTTGCATGTTATTCCAGAAAAAATGAGCTACTAAAGGGATGTTTTTTAAAAGACATAGAAGATCTTGGAGTGGTAAAGAGGAGGCTTTCATGTTGACCAGAGGTAGAGAGATCCCCTTCCACAGAGGAAGAGCCTTGTATTGCTGCAGATGTTGAAAGTACTCAAAAGAAACTCCACCTGAAGGTACCACACTTGCCTTCCGCAACATGGTTCAGTGTGGGTTTCAGAAAACATCATCACATCACCCGGTTTATTGTATCTATGACCTACCAGGGTAGGCTGCCCCATGCTTTGCAGGCTGAGGACATAGGGAGGTATTAGGTATAAAACATCATGAGGATGAACCTTTAACTAGAGAGTCCTAAAAGTGTTGCTGGCCAGAAACATGGGAAAGGTATTTGCCCACTTCTGAGTAGTCATTTTGCAGTGCAACATATTTTCCTTCTTTTTTTTTTTCTTTGTCCTTTTTTTCCCCTCCATCTTCTCCTTAGTGATACACAAGAAGTCCTGATCTGGAGCAGGATGTTACATGAAGCATTATTCACTGAGAAGTTTGGAAAGTTTAGCTTCCCACACTTTTTGTTATGTATGGTTTTGTGTTGTAGAGCCAAAAATACGTCAGTCTTCTATATAATTCAAATATTTTTGCTTTTCTAGGCAGGTTTCAAGATGGAGCTGTTTTGCTTATTGTTAATTTCTTGCTCTGCTAATTAGTTTTTCATTCCCCTCCCCCTTAATTTGTATGCACTGATTTTAATTAAACCTGTTTGACAGACAGTTTCTTCCTTTATTCCCATAATTCCTTTATTCTTAATCCTGACACTTCAGAAAATGTCTGCTTTCAGTTACCCTGGTACCAATGCACTGAAATTCCGTAAGAATCACTGGATTTACTTTGAATTTACTGCTGTATAAGACAGAACAAAATCTGATTCTGTGATTGACATTACAGACAACTGAATGGAGGGAAAACCCACAAACTTTTCCAAAACAGTGTTCAGTCTTTACTCTTAACAGATTGTTATGTCACCAAGCAGTGTGTCATGTAATTATGCCAGTGACCGTGTGGTAGGAAATCTAAATGCGTGAATGTAAGAATCGGATATTTCTAATGAGCAAGCTTGCAAATCAGCATAGTTTGGCATAATAGAAACCTGGTACAAGTCAGATTCTTTGTTTTTAAAAAGAGATTTTTTTTAGTTTCCCTGAAATAAAAGAGAAATAACCTTATGGATATTTTAAGTGGTTACTCCTAGACATGCTTGCCTCTAGTCAGTAATTGCTATTTTATTTTCTGAAACAGTACAGAGTACGTTTTTCTTATCTATGAAATCATACATTGTAATTAATTGCTTCTTAGTTGCATGAAGGCATTTGACAATTAAAACTTTACAGTGATTTTTAATTTGCCCTCAGGAGAGGGATTTTATTTTCTTAATGGCAAAACATTAAGCAAATCTAAGAAAAGGTGTGTATAATCTTATCATATAGCCCTATTTCTATGAAAGTCTGAAATGTCAGTAGTTCAGATCCCAAAGACTAAAGTGTTCTTTCCTAATGTTTAATGTTCTCCCATTTCTATTCTGCAGAAAAATGGAAAGGAAGAGGAAGAGCAGGGTCACATTTTGAGTCAGCAAGAAGACGGAGTAGAGCTGTCCTTTATCATATATCTGGACATCTACAAAGAAGAGAGAAGAACAAATTAAAAATTAATAATGTAGGTGTAACTCTTCTCTTTTTAAAAATGTATTCTTTCTGCTGTCTTTTTTTTTTCTTTCTTTTTAGGTGCTGTAAATGGTCACTGGGAACCTGAGAAATATCCTAGTCATAATTTTATGGTACCAAAAGTAGCAAAGTGCAGTTCTCTAAAGTGCAGTTCTGCCTACTATGGTATTTATTACCCACCATATAGAAAGACAGTGTGTTTAGCCGTACTGTAAACAGACATTTATTTAACCCCAGGAAAGCCTCATTATAAAGTTTCTCTGAACTTAATTTTACTTTCAAAGTTACTGTCCCAAATATTTCATTCCCAAAATTAGTATTTGCCAAAAAACCTAAAAAGTAAGTCAAAACTCAGAAAAAGGTATTGCTCTAACTGAAAATCTCTGTACCTTGTAAGCTCCAGAAGGTCACCATTTAGGCAACTTCTCACGTGAATGTCTCCAACTTTGTGCAGATTAAATTTATGTTTTCACTTCCTAATTGAAGTAGTTCTTATAGTAACTACAACTAAGCTCATAAAACACCCTGTGAATATTGCAAAAGCCAAATCAACAAAGAGACAAAACAAAAATATGGCAGCAGAAAAAGTTCTAAAGAAACATGCTCAGGAGAAAGAATAACTCTCCTGCTGCTCTGTGGAATTGCATTTCAGGAGAAGGGTTAATGCAGAGAAGTAAACGCAGAGGAAAGCTTTAAATAGCTTTTGGTGACTTTCCTTTATTGTCAAATTCCTAGAGCAGATGATGCCATACTTGTTTAAAACATTTGTTGTCAGACTAATTTGTGACTGGTAGTGCATGGATTTCTTAAGCTATGGGCTGGATGTCATAGGTGGAACATTTTCATCCCTGTGATGAAAAAGGGGCTGAAAACAGTGAGAATTCAGCCCCTAGGATTTATGAATGAGAATCAAGAATGGAGAAGACTTTGGTATTTGAAAAGAAACACACAGAAAGGCTATGACAGGCAAGGCAAATGTAATTAAGTCTGCGATCATGAAGTTGCTGTCTTTTTACATTCACAGTGAATAGCTTCAAGATCAGAAATAATCTTAGCTTGCTGAATACACAGCATTGTTTTGTGAGGCTCTTCATTACTGGAACAGCATTAACCAGGGGCACAATGACAGCAAACAAGAGTTTTACTATAATACAAAGCAGTTCACGTAGCACATTCTGCTTTTCAGGACACTAGGTTTTTGTGAAAGGTGGTTTTGTTCATCTGAAGGATGAAAGCTAAGAATTTATAAAACTGGTGGCTGAGACTGAAGTCTTTGTTGCAAAAGCATTTGCTGGTTAGATGACAAAGCCTCAATACACATGACAACGCTACGTAGTTTAATCATGAAGGTTCTGGAGCTGTGTTATGATGGGTCTACATTAGTGTTTTGGTTTAGATTAGGAGCAGTTTTAAAGAGAATCAAAACATTATTCCTATTAACTGTGCTTTAGTTCACAGCAGTCTTGGGCATTTTAAGTGGATTCCCTCAGGTGAAACTGAACCAGGAAAGTGCTCCAAGTACCTACAGCTGTTCAGTCCCACAGGACCAGGCTAGACTTAATCTTAAACACCCTCCTCACTGCTCTAAAACATGGACAGGAAGGATGCTTTGTCTCAGCATCACCTATTTCTTTCTATATATTTTTTCCTAGCTTTAATATATCTGTCTAGTAGAAAAGCATCGCTTTTCAGGCAGAATTTACTCAAGAGAGGAGGAAATAGTTTTCCAGATTTAGTCCCCTCTTCATTCAGTTTAATCTGTTCTTTATTAATCCTCTTCCTGCCCCAACATTTACAAAAGTTATTCCATCAACAGAACCATCTGTCGAAGTGTGAGGACTACATTAGAGAAAAAATAGCATTAGTTCTTGCCCAATAGGAGTATATTCTATTTATTTATGCTTTTTAAAAAAAAATTAATGGCTGCATTGGAGGAAATGTGTCTCTATGATCAAATTGTTGTTTTGTCTCATTTAAATTTTTTCTCTCTTTTCCAGAATGTTTTTGTAGATAAACCAGCATTTCCAGAATACAAAGTTTCAGATGCAAAAAAATCCAAATTCATATTGTTGCATTTTAGCACTTTTAAAGCTGGCTGGGACTGGCTTATTTTACTGGCAACGTTTTATGTTGCTGTGACCGTACCTTACAATGTTTGCTTTATTGGCCATGATGAGCTGTCTGCAACTCGAAGCACAACTGTCAGTGACATTGCAGTGGAAATTCTTTTTATCATCGGTAAGATATGTTTGGGATCTCTTCCTTGACATTTAAGGTTCTCACAGAATGTATAATGTAGGAGAGAAAAAAAAATAATCATTTCCATGATTTTAAAGAAAATCAATTTTATCTGTATGGTTTGAGATTTAATCTGAGGTTTACATCAACTTTTTTTTATTCCTTTTCTTTTTATACTTTACATTGATTCAGGCAGTTCTGCAGTTAGTCAAAAAGTACCTTTTACCTTAAAGGTTGAAACCCATAGTTTTACACTGTAAAACCTTTAAAACCTTCCCAATGTAGGGGTGTGGCCCGGAATTTACTACAGTGCTGTTCATAGTGTAATTTTTTTTAAATTACCTTTCACAGACACTTAGAAGATGCATGGACCATGAGTTGAAAATCAATAGATTTTAAAAAGTAATGATTAAATAAGATTAAATCTCATATGGCAATAATGAAAATGTACAATAGCAATATGCTACACTGGCAACTTATACATATTTAAGAGGTTGCAGCTTGTCATCTGGTCTGTTATCTAAACTTTTTATTTCAACAGTCCTTTTAATCTTACACTTTTAAATAATCACAAAGAAGACTAATGGTGGTTTTGTATCAAAGGACTTTTTATTATTATTATTAATTTATTTGTGAATACAGAAAAGAAGCCCTGACAATGGCCATACAGATTTTTTTCCCCCAAATTTTTATTGCTGTAACACCAGTCAATGCTGTCACACTGATGAACTGTAACTCAGATCTGTTGGCAATATGCAGGTGGAGAATCTATTATTTTAAAGAAGTAAGCAAAGTCACGTCTCAAATGTGAAAAAGCTTAGAATGGGTTCTAAGAGAGAAAGAAATAAATGAATTAATAAAATTATCCTGTGATTTGAAACTTCTTTTCTGCTTTACTTTTCTCTATTTTTTTTTTCCTGAAAAAGTGTAGATTAAGTCATACATTAAAAGAAACGTTATGAGCTTCTCTAGGATAACCAAAGACTGAAACTTCTTAAACACTAAGAAACAACTCATAATGTCTTTAGTTTAACAGAGTTTTTTCTTACAAAAATTTTGATAAAATTATTTCATTTCTCTGACAGGTTTCTTGTAGACAGCAAGATTAGTAGTTGAAGAAATAATCAGATGTCATAAGGCATTAATATTTGTGTTTCTTCCTTTGGACATTGGTTTGACAGAAGACTTAAGGTCTAATTCTCCCCTCTTATGCTCATTATTAGATCTTGGTGGACTTGTGTGTTAATGGAAGTAATCCACATTGAATTATATTCAAGTACTGCAGTAAGAAACCTACACACTGCAATGCAGATCATGAGGATTTTATGTGTTTTATAAAAGAAAAAAAACAAAACCAAGGCTGCGAGTCTAGGTAGTCATAAATGACTACACATCCCATTTTACAGAATATAAAATAAATAATTCCACTTGATCTACCTAATTGTTTATAAGAACAATTGACTCAAGGTTAAGCTATTTTAACTTCTTATAAGCAACAATATATTTATGATCAGTAGAGTAGCTGGATAAGAAAAATAAAAGGCAGATTTTCTATTCATGTTAGTTCATAATGTCTTAATTTCTGCTTAGAATTTTTAGCTTTATCATCCAGGAAACCAAACTATGGTTATACATAAGTATATTGAAAGAAAAGTGTATAAATTACCAGAAGAGACACAAACACGTTACTGTAACATTCCAATATGCTCACAGTTTCAATAACAGCCCCATTTACCCAAAAATAATTATTTCTAAAGTTATTGTCTGGTTTTAAATTTGTGTTTCTGGTGAAAGGTTTATGTAGTACTTTCAGAACCTTCTCATACTGCATTCAAATCTCTGCAGTGAATTTTAGGAAAATAGTGTGTTTGTAGTCACCTCTCAGTGGTCCCTTTACCATTAAAATATTGAATGTATGTCTCAGAACATGTGTAAGATTGACGGCATACATAAATTTAAGCATAAGTTTCAGGGCATTGTTGCACTGTGTGGTGAAGCACATCTTTGATGGATGACCTATGTGCTTTGTGTCAATGAGAAGTGTTGAGTTAAATTATTTTTATGCTACTACTTCCTCAGGATGTCAGTCAAGAGACCTGTCTGAGATGGGCCCTTCAGCTGTACTACAGCTCTGTAATCACTGATTGAGGTATTACAACACAGTAATCATCAAATGGAGAAAAAAAACTCTATTTGCTTTGATTTTATTCAGATTTCTCAGAATATAGAAAAATACTCCTTTTATGCACATAACTTACATAAACTCTTACTTAGACTTGACAAAATTTTCCTTTTTAGCTGTGTTATCAAAAGGGTGTGCAGACATGACAAAGGGAGCAATGTCTGCTCAAGGGAAATAGGGTGTGGGTTAAGCATTTCCTTTAAGCAGAAAAGTTTTAATAAATTCAATGGCTAAAAAGAAAAATCCTTTTTGCTTATCCAATTTGTTATTTAACGTATGCTTAAACATGATAAGAATACATATGGAAATGTTCTCCTGACTCAGGATGCTTATTAGTAGGAGTGTTGATCTGAAGTATATTAATTATAAGAAAAGAGCACATCTAGCTAGAGGTTTAACCTCTTTAGCCTTTAAAGGTCTCTAAAATATAAAAAGAAGATAAACAATAATAATAACAACCCATTTTGTAGTGTCTTTGGGGAAGAGGTTGGAGAGGGAACATAATTAATGTATCTCAAATTAAGTTAAAATTATTCTTTCATTGATGATTGCCATATATCTTAGTGCTTTGAAAACTTATGTGATGTGATCTTGAGAGTGCTTTCAGATCTTTTTCTCTGTAATGTCTGCAAGCTTTCTCTAACATTCTCCTGTAAATAAATCCTCTATCAAATGACAGTTCACAAGTAGTTTAGTTTTAGATATTTTATTTTGCTGTTCTGTCTATTTTAATAAGCAGGTGGAGAGGAAAAAACTTTTTAACATAGTATATTTAAGCAAATATGTTAAAAATACCTTAGAAAACATTCCATCCGGTGAGTTAGATTACCTGCTTTATTGCACGATTTACTTTGAAGTTCATGCCCTTTCATTTTCATAGGCAGTAGCTGGGTCATTTGTTTGTAGGTAGATATGTCTGGGTGGCAGTTTTAATAGTTCTAAAGTTTTAATATTTATGAGAAGCATAATGAATCTTGTCTACTTTTCAATAATGTTTTAAAAGTTTTCTCCCTTGGAGAGAAAGGCTGGGAGCCCAGTTCATTTCATTTGTTAGTAATAACCTCTTGATTATATAACTTTTGCTCTTCTATAACTATCCAGCATGCCTTTTCTTTCTGTAACTCTTTCATTCTCATTTTCAGACACTTTTTTTTTTCCATTTTTAAAGCATTGAATTCCTTAACTGAAGAAAGTAATGTTACCAAAAAAAATTTATCAATACTTTATTGCTAAATGTTCAGACTTACAGGACTATTTGAATAGGATGTCTTCAACAGGAGCTGAGAACAATGCAATGATTCAGGGAAAACATGTATAGGTTTTCAGGGTAATTATAATACATTATTTGCTGGATAAGATCAAAGGTGTCTGAGTGTTTTGTCTCCTAAGGTGGTCAGGAACAACTACAGAGAGAACAGGTAAAAATAGTAAGTGACCTTTAACTTTTAGTTTTGTATTTGATGATCATACAGTTTCTAGTGGAAGATAGAGAACCTGGATTCTAATTATAGCTATAAAATTATACCATTTATAAATGTACTGGCAATGATTATTTTAAGTGATTTTCCATAATATAATCTGTCTACCTGTGGAAAAAAAAAGGACAACATATCCATCCCCTCTCCAGTTTCCCCACATGCATGTGCTTTTGAAGACTTTATCTATGGCTTACACTTTCAAGAGGGAAAATTAATCATGGTTACTGAGATCACTTCTTTACATGTCCATCTCTTTCTCTTGTTAAATATTATTTAGCAGAGCATTATATCAGCAATTTCATTTTTTAATAGTAACATGTTAGAAGCCTTAAAGATGTCACCTGTGTTGCATTGTATCATAAAGAAACTCTCTGGCCTATTAGTGTCTATCACAAATCTGTATGACTCAAAATCTTTCAAAAACTCTCTCTATAACTTCTCAAAGACTATGGAGAGCAACCTCACAAAGTCAGCCAATTTTCTTAACACCCTCAGGTTGATATTGTTGGGCCCCTTTGATTTGTGTGGGTCAAGCTCGTGTACCAGTTGGCATACCAACACTTCCTTCACTGGCAGCAGGTCCACGTTTGCATCATCCTGGATTTTTGCTCTCAAGGCCTGAGGCCTAACAGTGCTTTTAAAAAAGGAAGTGAAGAAAGTGTTGAAAACCTTGGTCTTTTTTAGCACTGTTGTTTACCAATTCACCTCTGCTGTTTAACTGGTGCCCAATATTATTCTTCTGCTTGTTGAAGCACTTGAATAACCCTTTCTCATAGTATTTTGATATCTCTGGCCAACTTCAATTCAATTTTCTAACTGCATCTCTGCATGACCTGGCAATGCCCTTATAGTTCTCAAGAGCTGTTCTCTGCTTTTCATGTCTGGCAGACTTCCCTTTTGGTTTTGAGCAGACTCAGAACCTTGCAGTTAAGCTAAAGGGGTATGTTGTTCTGCCAACTACCCTTACCTTTAAAGAGCAAAAACTGCTGTTTTGCTTCCAGGCAGGTGTTCTTGAAAAACTCCCAGAACTTCCAAACTCCATTATCCTTCATGGAAGCTTCCCACAGAATCTGTCCCGACTGAGCTCTGAGAAAGCTGAAGTTTGCACTTCTAAAATATATCCCTTGTCTTAATAGCAACCTTCAGTGTGGTCAGCAGGATCCCAAACTCCACAAATTGTCATCATTGCAGCCAAGGTTATCACTAATGGAGACATTCCAAACATAAACAGAACTGATATATTGCAAAAATTGAACAATATTTGTTGGAATCAGATAAGATAGTATTAAATGCTATAGACTTTATTATTAGGTTGATTTAAATTTGAAAGTTAATTTTCTTTTTTCATTCACTTTTTTTCATTATTGTAACAATTATAATTTCAGAGATTTTCAAGTGCACAGAAGGTCATGTCAAACAATATCTGTGCCTAGAGGACCTCACATCCAAGTGGACAATTAAAACATATATGTGTAAAGATCAAACAAAAGTTTTAAGAAATCACTGCCCAAAAATGTTGCTTACTACTCCTGAAGTTGGGAGATACCTTGCAGTTCAGACATGAAAACTGCTCATCTGAGTGTTCCTGATTTTCCTGAGGCCAAAATTAATGACGTTGTCTCAAAGTACTGGTGAACATTCTACAAGAAAAGATCCTTATCTATTGGTCATGTACCATCAAAGTTAAAGGTAAAATGAAAAAAGGTAAAAGGAAAAAATCTATTTAAAGAAGTATTTAACTGGCTTGATTCTGAAATCCGGTTTAGTGAAGAAATATCTAAAACAAAGTAAGTGGATTATGCAGGATAAAGGCCTTTTAAAGAATACATGTAAAATGATGGGAACCTCATGAGCACAAGCTGAAATATGCAGCATTTACCATGTGTAATTCCCTACTATTCTGGGGAGAGCTATGTAGGCAGTTTATAGCTGGGTCAAGATATTCTGCATCTGTGCTTCCGGCATGTATAGTCTGTGTTCCATTTCCCAGCTGTCCTAAATGAATCTCTTCAAACAGATTTTTTTTCTTTCCTACTCCCTATTGCACAATGACACTTGTAACAGTGAAAGGCTTCTGAGCGCTTAAGAGTATATAGAGCACTTAAGAAATGAGTCTTCACTTTTTTTGTCTAAACTGTGGTGCNAAAAAAAAAAAAAAAGCAGTGTGACATTTGTTTCACCTATAGTCATTCCATACATTGGAAAATGCTCTAGTAGTAACTTTTAAAGTAATTTTCACTCTGCTATGTTCCCTTTCAAGAGGTACACAAAGTTAAAACCACCCTGTTCTACAGAGTAAGACTGTCTTGCTTTGGGTGCATTGAATGTAGTGGAAAGATAAGTCATATGATTGAAGTTTCTTCACTCTTTGGAATTGCTTCTTTGTTCTGTATTTCTGGAGATTTTAGTAAGAAAATTACCCATGTAGAAACTCTGAGTTAGACAGTCACAAATACTAACTTCTGTTAAAAGCAGAACTAACATTTCTTTTTTTTTCAGAAATATTTTTCTTTCTTTACTTTCAAGACTTCAAAGCCTGTATCTTCCTTTGTAGAAAAGTCAATATAATGTAACTTAGTTACCCAATATATTCATGGATTGAGTCTGTTTTAAGAAAGCAGACCAGTTTATAAAAAAAATAACTTTACAGTGTTAATATGTTATTGTAAATGTCACAATATGTGTGACACAGTATATCTGGCTACTGCAGATCTAAGATTAGCTAATCCAGGTTCAACGTCCTCATCGTTAAGGAATGCAGTTTTTAAAGGTGAAGCAAAAAGGCTGAAAATCAAGGAAGAAGTTAAAAGAATGTGACTTTTTTACTTGTTATGATTGTAGTCTTTTGTTCATTTTCATGATACTGGGATTTTAATCACAGGCTCTCAGCATGGTAAAGAATTGCAATTAAACCCCTTGTTTTAACGTTAGTGTGCTGGTCATTCTGTGTGTCCCAGCCTGCCCACAGTGATGGGTACCGCAGCCTAAGTATGGTGCTTGGTAAAGCATACCATGCTAGTGCATTAACACTGACTGTACCACACTCCTGGAAGGAGTTACCACAATAGCCATTCAAACCACTAAAGCCTTCAGATTTCAGGGGATTTATATTAATGGATAATTTACCCAAGTAAGAGTATTTCCACTCGGGTATGACTTCAATATTCCATTAACTTCCACTGTATGAAAGAGTAGTAAGGAAGAGCACATCAGTCTGTCAGTTACAAATGGTTTTTGTGAATCAATTCTGCTATGCTCCATCATACCTGTGAATAGATCTTGCCTCAGTAAAATCACTAAAACTGTTGTCAATTTGTTGAACTATAATGGATCAAGGCTGAGAACATATGTCATAGTGCTGCCTTAGAAGGTGGACTGTGCCACTCGTCTGTCACATACTGTACAGTGACAGCATTGTGGTGTCTGATCATAAATAAACTCTTTCCTTTGGAGAAATGCGACATATAAAACTGCTTAGTGTATCCAGAGGGTATTTTTACAGAGAACAAAGCCGATGAATTATATTCATTCCACGTTAGCAGAAGTTTTTTCCAGCGGTCCATCATATTATATTAATCCACATATATGAGCACACTTGTGCTGAGGATTTTAATAATTTGTAGCTTTCTGCTATATTTGTCTTATTAAACTGAATGCTAGTCATCCTACTAAAGCTCAAGACATATAAACAAGTGTTTCTTTGAATGCAGGTGCAATATGTCTCTGAATGAGGTTCCCAACCTCTGTAACTGCCTGTGCAAACCAAAGAGGGAGGTTTCCACAATATTCTGTAGTTTTAATGGCCAGGAGAAAATGTTACGGGGGCTGCACCCAAGGAAAAATAAGAGGGAGAGGTACACTTTCTAGCCAGATTTTCAACTCAGATGTTTATTTAATCCAGGTATGAATTCTAGTTCCAATAAACTGTGTTTGGCTAAAGTATGTTTTCCTGAAGGATATCAGCTCTTGTTCAGAGACCACAGAGGAAAGAGAATCCACAACTCCCCTCATCTATGGTGTTTTTGCATTCCTTTGCATCCACCTGCAGAACTGACATCTTGTTAAGCCTTCAGTATCACTGGTTTAAAACAGCACTATGCAGTGATTCTTAGGATACACTGGACTGTAATTTGTTATCTGATAATATAACGATATTTTACTGCTCCATTTCAAAATTAGATAGGAAGTATTTACTGAATAAATCTGGGTTTTCCCCCAATTATTAAGATTATTAATAGCTTCTGTCATAATGGGATGCCACTAGCACAAAGGGACTGAAGATGCATTTCTTTCCTAATACGTCTAAAACTGTAATTTTCCTTAATTCTGTCTACTAGTGATTTCTTTCTTTCCCAAACAGGTCTAGATTTTCATGTCATATTTTTTGTTTATATTGGTTGTTACTTAATATCTGTTCAGCTTTTTTGCGTACATTTCTTTTAAAAAAAATAATTCTCCTTCAGCAGCTGAAACAGGCTGTTATAATGATTAATTTGTTATATATTATTTCTATATTGCATATTTTATTATATATTACCTATTTAGTATATAAAACCTCTACTTTTATGGTATCTTGTACTTAAATCTGTTGTGGTTTTTTTTCTTGCAAACTTTATTTGACTTCACAGTAGCCCAGATTCCTAAGCAACAGTCATACAATAAGCATTATTTTGGTTCCTATTTAGAACCAACCTCCCTCACCTTATCATGTAAGCATTTAAAATAATATCATCAAACTAATTTTGGTAACAGACATTTTGAGGGGAGGTGCTGAGTTGAAAAATCACACTTCCATTTTAATAAATTGTGCCCAGGAGATTTACTAGGAACATCTACGTTTACAGCAGCAGTAGAATAGAGTCAGGGAGGAAGTTTGCATAGGGACAGATAATTTTTTTCTTTAAGCAATATAGTACTAATATTTCCTGAAATCTTTTTTAAAAGCTCTCTTCCCAGATTCTAATATCATTATCCATAGATAATTAAATAACATTGGCTCAAATAATCAGATAAATCAGAGAGCTTGGACTTTGGCTAAAGTATTGTTAGCTAAAGACAATCAATGTAAAATAAGATTAAAAAAAAATAAAAGAAATAAGGGAAGAGGCAGTCATAATGTCTAGGAGAGGGAGGTGGTGTATGAAACTGTCTGCTGTGCAAATCAATAGGGTTAACATACCTAAATCATCTAGGTCTCAAGCACAGGATTGAATTACTGTAGTATAATAAGTCATACATCACCCAATCCCCAGGTTGCCACTTATGTGTATACCACTTGCCCTTAAGGTGCAGGATTTTTCAACTTCATTTAGTTCACAGTAAAAAGAGAGATAAAGTGAGTTATATTATCTAGCATTTGTCACAGTCTAAAGTGTGCCATGGGCAGTTACTGAATCATCTGACTAAATTGTGATTCTGCTGTAACTTGATCATATGTCTAATCCAGCAGGATTTATTTAAAAAAAAAATCAAGCCTAAAGAGAAAAAACTAGAAAATGCTGGCTCAGAAAAATCAAACGCTTCAGGTAAAATAATCCTGTTTATGGGTAAAGAGGTTCTGTTGGCTGCCTGATAACTTTTATCTCTGGATTATCTCCTTTCCCTCCCCCTCTTCCTTATTTTTTCTCTAATATTTTCCAGGTATTAGAAATTGAGATTATATAAAATGCATACTGCGCTTTCAAAATTGGAAAAGGGATATTATTCTGCAAAATATCTTAAAAACTAATGGGATAATTTGAGGACTATCAGTTAATGGAGGTTTCACTCTTCTTATATTGTTTAGGATTGCAACCTGCACTTTGCACTAAGTAGAATCTCATTTTTTTATAATGTAATCTTTTCCCCCTCCTTGTTGAACACCATTTTAACTTGCTATTTTCCTACCATTCACTGAATGGATGCATCTGTGTGGGAATGTGAGCATGACAAATTTAGAAGGGGATGGCTTGGTTCTGATGCATCCTGTAGAACTAAGATGTGTGTGCCATATCTTACCAGCAGTGGAAATAATAGGCTGAGATAATACATGTATTACTTTGATTCAATTCATTACATGAATTACTTCACCATGGGATCCAACCAGATGACAAATCAGAGTTAAGGTTTAAGACTGATTGTACCAAATGGCTTTATGAGTTATTCAACCACTGTTTGCTTTCTCTGTGTGCATCTTAGGGACTCAGTGCTTGATGGGGTTTCTGGTTGTATGGGGTTGGTAGGGATAGCTGATCAGTCTCCAGGAGGAGCAGCACTGGGAAAGCAGAAGGAACTGCACCAACAAGGGCATGTGGTCAGAGGGTGTGAGGAGCAGAAACCCATGTTCAGATACAACATCACAGCAGTGCTAGAGGATGTGGGATGAAAGCATCAGGTGTGTAAAAGAGAAGTTGAGGGGAGTAGTAAGAAATTTGTCTTGGGGGGGAATAAGCAGATCTGTCTTTCCAAGGGTGATTGGTCATTGTTTTGTTTTTTTGTTTTTTTTCTGAAGTGATTCTGCACGAGGGTGGAAATTAGACCTGAAATAACTGAACAAAAAGGTCCATTCAAATCTTTGGATGTAAGAGGGGAGACGCATAGGTGTCATGATTACTTGTTGCAAACCTGTTCAGGTTGGAGTTCTTGGGTCTCATACATGAATTAAAAGCCTTTTAAAAGTTAATTACATTTTATTCACATGAACTCTGACTTTTTGATGTCTAATTTTAACCGAAATTGAATTCTCTAACTTGAAATAGCAACCCAGGTTTTTTACTTAATGAAAAGAAGACTAGAAAAGCTTTACCCTTCTTTCATCTGTACATCAAGGATTTTAATGTAAAGATGTTAGAAATTCCAGCGTAGAATGTAGTGAGTCAATGAAAAGTCTGTTTGTGTATGCTTTAACAATCAGCTCAAAGATTAAATGTTGCTCTTGCCTGATTTACACCTTGCAATTTAAATTTTTTGCCCTTCATGCTGTAGAAAAGGCTTAAAGCCCAACTTATCTCAGGGTATTTGGAATACAAATTCAGCACTAAAGAAAGCCATTAGTTTTGATGCTGTGGAGGTGTCTGGAAATCTCCAAAGCTTTGCAATATTGATACTTGTGTTGAATTTAAAATTATTCTTTGATAAGTTAGTGTCATTGGTCGGTGAAGGATAGTGCAAAATAAGGTTCACAAAATAAATCTAATGTATTAAATAATTCAGATTATTGTAGTTTTTTAGTGTTTAACTACTTTCTTCCCTCAATTTGTTTACCATTGTAGTTGCTCATAGCTTTAATAATAAGAAAACATTTATTATTTTATTAAAAGATAAAAGTTATTTTTCTACTTTTTAATAGCAATCTCAAAAAGACTGTGGAACGTGTAATTCCTAGAAGTAATAATCATATAATTTGTTCCTAAACTTCCATTGAAAATTTTGTTGCGCTTTTAGAAGTTTCTTGCCTCTGGAGTTCTGGGTTTTGGGGTTTGGATTTTTTTGTTGTTGTTTTGTTGTTGTTGTTAGGGTTTGGGGGTGGTTTGTTTTTTTTTTTGTCCTTTACAACAGCTTTCTCAGTAAGTGCTTTAACACAGCAGTTAAGCTGTAAATAACTGTTTGCCAGATAAAGAAACTGTTTACACCCAAGTATAGGCCAGAAAGCGATCAAGAACTAAAAGATGGGCCACACACACCTACCTCCCTCTAGATTTTTATCTAATGAGTTGAATGCAGAAAGAAACACGTACTATTTCTTATTCAGTTTTTTTATGTATATATAAATGTTATCTAGGGATGTTGTCCTAAATTGCTTTGATAAGAAGGCAGAAAGGGTTGCTGTGCAGAAAAACCTCTAATCTCTTCAATCTTGAACATTGAATTCCATATGCGCATTGATAAGCCTTTGGTGTACTGAATGGCTTAGGGGAATTTAAAGCAAGCATTTATCTCCTTTCCTGTTAAAGCTTTAGTTGTTTCACAAATGCTAATGTGCCATAAGTAAGCAAATCTTTTTTCTAACTTTGATAAGTACACACTGAAGGTTTCTGACACAAATGAGAAGCTTCAAAATACTAGTGCTCTAAATATTTTAATTTTTTTTCTTACCTTTATCAAATGAATCTACATAATGTAATTATATGTGTGGCTGCTGCTACAGCACTGATCTGTAAATGTGAATAATAACCAACTAACTCTACTAAGCATATGTGGTACTGAACTGACCCCATCACTCATTATGAGCCATATGGAATTGTGCAAATTTCACAGCTTAATTGTATTACTGAAAAATTCAGAGCATTTTATTTTTTTGTAGCCTTAAAAATCAAGGCCAGCTAAGACTACTTTGTGATCTAACCTAGAAATTTTATATTTATGGTTTTACTAACACATATGTTCTCTTCAGCCTAAGGATTTTGTTGAATGGAAACAGTAGTTCTTAAAGCATGGACCAATCATAAAATGCAAGAGCTCAGTCCATGGAACCAGATAGCCTCAGATATGTGACTGGGTCACTTTGTATTGAGGTTTTGCACTAAATCTTGAACATTTTGAAGGATAACAGTATGCCAAAATGAGGGCTCCCACAAAGACTCCATTAATTTCGTATACTCATCTCCAGTTGGTAAAAGTGGGAGAATGGCAGAGATCAAATGGTAGAACTACCATAGATCCACAACTCGTGGTGTACAGGCTAGCTAGGATATGTTGAATTATCTTCACAGAATCACAGAATAGGTCAGGTTGGAATGGTCTCCAAGGACCATATAGTTCCAAATCCTCTGCCACAGGCAGGGCCACCAACCTCCAGGCCTGGATGTAGACAAGGTTGCCCAGGGCCCCATCCAACCTGGCCCTGAACACCTCCAGGGTCGGGGCATCCACCCCCTCTCTGGACAGCCAGTTCATGCACCTCACCACTCTCTCCATGAAGAGCTTCCCTCTGATAGCCAACCTAAACCTTCCCCACTCTAGCTTAAATTCATTCCCTCTGCTCCTACCACTCTCTACCCTTGTAAAAATCAGATTCTCCCTCTGTCTACATGCATCCTTCTCCAGGCTGAACAAGGCCAGCTTCCATAGGCTGTGGTGAGGTGTTCCACCCCCCTGATCATCTTCGTGGCCTTCCTCTGAACCCCCTCCAATGGCCTCAGACTGCAGAAGACAGCATAAAACACCTCTGTCAGTGAACCAATTATTTTTCAGACCCAGATCTGGCTTTAGAACTGGACATTTGTTTACATGAATCTTAAAGAAATTTTTTTCTGATACCTTAATGGAATGATCTAGCATGATACTCTATGTGTGTCTGCCACTGCTATTTGACCTCAACAACGTATCGTGGGGAAGAAAAACCTGTTTCCTGAGTATGAAAGCTAACAGGCTTGAGGATGAGATCTTACTTTACCCAGTCTTGGTGTAGCCTGCCTAAAGAATATGTAGGGGGAAATGCAAATCAACCTTATTCCTCCTAAAACTTCGAAATTAAGGGAAAACCAGAGTAACTCAATCTGCGAAGGATGTTCATGGCAGTCAAACCTCCTTGCCTTCTCCCTAGCATATATATATACATATATATATATTATATATATACACACACATTCCCCTCACTTGTTATGTGAGCCCATATGTGTATATATATCTGATACAGATATATCTGAACAGATATGTGTATACAGATTTATGTATGCAGATACATATATGTGTTGTGTGTTTAAATGTAACTAGGGTATCTCTAATCTGATGTTGTGTTTATATGGTGTAAGAACATTTAATATGAACCCAAATGATACAAGTTCATCACCTCATTTACTATGCAATGTTTGATTTAAAAAAATGTATTTACCTAATGTCTGCCAGTGTATCCTATTTTGCCTAGTTAGCCTATCAGTGGACGAAAAAAGTAGAAGGCAGTTCTGTTACTATTCTGGAGTTGTTCTCGAGGTGATGCTCTCCATTTTACCACATCTTTCTACTAAGCCCAAATTGACTCTATTAACCATTACAAATCTCTTTTTGGTATCATTGTTTTCCAACCCAGCATCTATCTTCCTATAGATATTTTTTTTCATTCTGGGTTTTACACGTCTTTTGCCTATTGTATGGAGATATATGAACCATTTTATGTTTGGATTTGGACTGGCTGTTATCATCCATCCTTGTTCAGAACTACCATAAAACTGTGAACTTAATCAGCTAAGATGAATCCTCTAGAAACAGTTTGTTTATAAACAGACTCATAGCAACAACATTTTGAAACTGAGCAGAAAGCCAGTTTTGGCTTTTGTTTTATGTGTCTAATATTCTGGTTCAAACAGACCTTCAAATCAGGATGATACAGGATGAAATAACTTGAGCACATCTAAGTATTCTGCAGCAATCAACTAGTTTCACAACTGTATCGGACATAATTTTCTTAGCAAAACTTAATTTCATTCCCTTCATGAACTTATGTCATTAGTTCTGCTATAACATGTATTGTTATTATACAATTAACATATACACCAGACTGATCTGCTTTTTTTGTGATAAGAAAAATCTATTTTTGTCTGGATCATCACTCGTGGTGTGCTTTTTTTGTTTGTTTTTCCTCTGAATTATTAAAATTATTATGGTAAATTCAATTTCCTTGGCATTTTCCCAATTTTCTGAGATTTTTATTAGAAGTTTAATACTGGTGACTCACAAAATGGCTCTCAGCAAGTTCCACTAAGAATATTAGGTGGATCTTTGTCTTAAAAAATCTCCTGGAAATGTCTAAGGCCTCATTTGAAATATGATAAGCTTCTGTACAACTTGCAGCATCATCTAGAATGATAAATCATCCTACTTCATTCTAAAACCATAGCCTTGTTTTCTTCTTTTTAGAAAATGAGACAAGTGTACTGTAATATTCTATACCTGTGTTCAGTTTTGTTAGTCATTTAAACTTAAATATGCCTTGTTCTCATTTTCAAATAGTAGTTTTAATAGCTACTGATGTATCCTGCATTTCATTTATATGTTCTGGCTTACTTTGTGTCTCACAATTTTGTAATTTTTGTTTGCTTGTTTTAATTTTGGGTTTTGGGGTTATTATCTTTTTTTGTTTGTTGGTTTGGTTTGGTTTTGAACTTGGAAGACTTATTGTTTTTCCTTAGTGTCATGAAGGTTAATTCGTGGTTAAAACTTGATCCAAACATATATGTTACTAAAGTACTTAGTATTTTCAAGTACGCTTTTACTTGAAATAAGCTTAACTTAGTGCATAACTTAGATTATGTCACATTTTCTGTGTCAGTGTATTTATATTAAGACCATATTTTCTAGATCCAAGCATTAACTGATTTTTTTCTCAAAAATAATTTCCCTTCCCCCATTAAAATAGATTGGCACACTAATTTATCCACAGTTACGACATAATATCTCATCCCATGATAGATATGATTTTTTAGAGACTCTTAGTTTTTTTATTATTTTTTAGTCTTTATATATAAAACAATCAGTATGTATCTGAAAATGAAGTCACCCATGGTGCTGTGTTTGTTATCCTAGATTATATTTTTCAGTAACTGCCTTTCTTTACGTGGGCATGAGTTGTTTTTGTAAAAAAAAAAACATAAGTTCAGTGTTTGTGCTTGTGTTTCACTGCCAAAGTAAGAACATCCATAAAAAGTAAAAGACCACATGAAATATAGTTGAAAAAATTTCTACTATCCACATCAAAGAATTCAAAATAATACACAAATACCAAAATATTTTAGAACTGGAGATATTAACATTTATTTGTTATAAAATGGTAAAAGTACATAACAGAACAACTCTAGGGAGATGAAACTATGAAACCTGGCTTTTTTTAGTTAAGAGGAAAAAAATAATCAAGTGTATATAATGAAACATGACTGGTTTATAGCAGCTATGAATTTCGTCAGATACTTTTGTAGTTCAGAGCATCATCTAACATAATATAAATTCACAAAATGGGTATATCAATGTAAATCTGAGTTGAATTAAATGAGATGGAAATTGACACTTCTGTAACAGTATACCAATGTTTGACAGTGCTTTAGACAAACATTCGCATACCTTGTGTCCCACAAACGTAGAGGTCTTCAGCTGCAATTCTTCAGTGTCCAAGCCACACATCACAACAAGCCTCTCTACAAATATGCTAAAGTCTGATATTGCTGCTTTTAAGATGGAAATGCTGTCGTAGATACCGTGGGATCACAACAGATGAATATATTTGTCCTATGGTAATTCTACTACTACTCACTTTTTAGTTCTAGCTTGATTTACATTAAAACCAGGTTACAGTATTAATACTGTAACTGCTATTTTAATTATAAAAAGATAAAAGTAGATGTATGTTAAATTTTTAGGACTTTACATGCCTCGATTTATTATCAGGAATGTGCTGAGTCAAAGCAAGTTTTCATAGTACAGAAGAAACTAGAAATTAGGAAAAGATATATCTGCATCCAAAGAGAAAACACACCCCTTGAATAGAATGAAACTATGAAATACTTATATTCTGTGTTTATTTCCATTTGCAAAGTAGGCATCAACTCCTGTAACTTCATTCTACTGGTGGGCAAGAGTCTAGCTTTCACTTGTGGGTGTGCAATTTGGCATTCGTGCATCCTCTTCCCCAGAGGCAGTAGGAAAAATCAGTTTGAGCATCAAACATTTGCATGCTCCCTGATGAATATCATGTGGAGCCAGCCCCCAGCAACTGCTGCTGCCACCTCCCTACAAGAGCAGCGTGTTAGGGACAGCTGAAGGCATATCTTGTACATCATCTAACAGATAGAGTCACTGCTGCCATTGCTGCCATAGGCAGAGGCACAGGGCATGGGGAACGCAGTTGCCTCCTTGTAACAATAATAGTCTATCTAGATTACAAATAACACAGCTGACAAGTCCGTTACACACTGGACTAACATCTAGAAAGTTGCCTCTCATAAATTCAATATTAAACAAAGTACTCTGGTTTTCAGGCTACCAAGACCATCACTCTGCAGTTATTTTTTAATGAGGAAAAAGTCAATCACACTCTGAACGTCTTCATAGCACTTGGGATCACTTCTTTCTTTTTAATGAGATGGTCTTCAACTTGAGGGATTAGAATTTGCAAGGCAGTAGTCTAATTATCTTGCTGTGAAACACCAGCTTTGATGGTTGGCTGTGTTCTTTTCTGACATTGTAAAATTATACAAGTAGTTTTCATTAATGTTTGCAGAAATTGGGTGCATAGCTTGAGGACAGATTATAGTCTTTGTCTTTTAGGACATGTTAATAATTGAGACTCTTGTCAAGACCCAAGATTTTCTTTGAATGTTAATGTATTTTGGCAAAACATGTCAAAACTCCATCTCAAATTCAAATACATTCATCCTGGAATGTTAGATAGGAACATGTAAAATTCACAAGCCAACAAGAAAGTTGTATCACTTTTGTAATCTTTGCCACAGTTCAAAAGCTGTCTTTTGTATGTATGTGTGTGAGTTCAGCTCTTTTCCTTTGATAAAAAAATGGTTATCCTTGAACAAATTGCTATCCTTGAGGATGACATTTGTTCTCTATGATGAACAATTATCATTAAAAGAAAGATTAAATTACACAATTATTTTTTAAAATAAAGTAATTATCTTTTGTTATCTCAAAATTAATGTAAATAGGTTTCATGAACAACAATCATACCCTCATTTTTCATGAAGAAAAAATACTGTACCGATATTTGGTACTGCTTAAAAGGCAATGTGTGTCGGGGCTTTTTAATGCAAATTCCCTTTGAAGTCAATGAGTTTTAAGTGTTTTAAACATTCTTTTTATTCCTGACAAAGAACAACTTTGTGCGTCAATTGGTTTAACTCTATGTGTGGTATGTTTGTTTCTATATTAGATTCTCCATCTGTTTTTTTTCCATACATAGAAATATAGTCAGTGTTATAGTGGATTCCTGGTGTTATCCCCAGGAATCAGGAACTCACTCTGATTCTGTTCATTCTTTGTCAAGCAGATATTATTTTAAATTTCCGAACAACATATGTCAGCAAGTCTGGCCAAGTTATATTTGAAGCAAGATCTATTTGTATCCACTACGTGACCACCTGGTTTATCATTGATTTAATTGCTGCACTTCCTTTCGATCTTCTTTATGCTTTCAACGTCACTGTGGTAAGTACTAATCTGTCTTTTTTAATTGTTCTTTTTTCAAGAGGGATTAGTTAGGAGATTTATTTCCAGATGAGGAGACTAAAACTGAATGATCTAATATACTTTGGTGTCTTTTTCAGCTATGTGGTATATTTTCACATTGGATTCTGAAGAAAGGAATGGAATGTAATTTTACATGTTGATTAAAGATATTAAAATTAGTAACTTAAAACTATTACCAAACTGAGTTTTGAAGTAGCCATTCATTATCACAAATGACATGTATACAGCATTTTTTAAATTCTATTACTCTTACATTGTAAACAGTTGCATCTATATTAACTTCATTTTTACTTACTGTACTCAAATACAAGTTGAGAGTTCAAACTCTCTTATCCTACATAAATTCAGCCCTTATTTTTTAAAGAATCATAAATGGTTACTGTGTTAAATCACTGCAATAATGTATATGGTCAGCGTTCTTCACTCAGGCAGGAAATTTTTTTCTCTTGACCTCTGGGCATTCTAGTGCAAAAGTTACAGCATCATCACTATTGATTTATTTATTTGTTTGGTTGTTTGTTTATTTGTTATAACATCGATTACTTACAATTATCAGTAACTTAGGTTTGGCTTCAACTCATCCTTTTTAAGAATATAATGACAAACTGCCTAAGCTGCCTTGCAAAATGTGTGGAACTAATGTCTGGTGTTTCATGACGTTACAGTCATGATGATACATGTTTATATTGGTTTACTTATGCTAAACCAGAGTTTTTTTCCTGTGATAGCTCTTCTAGATTTATTAGAGTAAGAATCTAGTAATCAAAAATACAAAGACACACACGGCCCCACCCCCTTCCCACCCCCCAAACCCCCAAATATATCCTCTACCTCTAAATCAGAAATTTTAATTTCAGGAAAAAAATGCTTGTAGAGGTTTCTCAGTGGATCTTTCACATAAGAGATTTAGTTCTTTAATCTGTCTGCTTACTAATTCTCAGAATTTTGATATTTTATGAACAGAGGCACTTGTTCTCATTTTCATTACAGACAACTGAGTCTGTAATGTGAGTTACAGACAACTACATAGACGATAGGATTGGCACATATCAGACAAAAAAGAAAAACACAAGTCAGGAAGCTTCACATGCAAAGTTTCAGGTTTGATTTTATCATTGACTTCCATTTCTTTTGATAATCTTCCTTTTCACTCTTAAAGAGCCATCAATCTGATGTTAGTGCAGTACCTTTCAAAACAAGAATAACTGTGCTTATTATAACCTGTGGGTAATCTATTAAAAACCCCTGGTATCTCAGTTTTTCCTTTACATTAAAAGCAAAGAGCCAGCATAACTGTGTTATTTTAATTTCCTCTAAGAGATTTTTCAATGAATGAACCAGGTTTGGTTTCTTCAAGGAGAAAATTAAAAAATCTCAAATTGATCGATTTTTTTTTCTTTTTTTTTTTTTCTTCTTCCATTAAGAGACTGACATACTTTCTTTACTGAAATATAGAAAAGAAAATATTATCCAATAATAATTTTAACAATTACATTTCAAAACAGTAAAAATGTTACCGTAATATGATTAATACGCATTTCCTGTCTGTAGTATTTTTCATTGTTTTTATCTAATATGACCACTAATGCAGTCCATAAAATGATCCAGTGACACTAAAAAGTTCCTCTATTAGTAGTGGATCCTTAATGAGATAATTAGTGATAAATTTAGTCCTAACACTATGCCCCAGACAACAAATTATATACAACCATGTTGATCTCAAAATTGACATTTATTGACAAAAGTAGTTCCCTGAACACTCCAAGAATTTTATACCTTGTTAAAAGTTTTTGCAAAGTCCAGTCTGATTCCTTCATTTTCTTTGGCCAGACTTTGGTAGCTAGCTGCTATATGGTAAAGACCAATACACAGTAGACAGTCTAGGGCCAACCCTCTCTTCCATCTGATAACTGAGAATCCAGAATTTGTGAGTCTGCACCCGGCATTCACTCTAGCAAGCCTAATTAATTTATTCTTCATATGGCTCCTCGATGGAACACAATGCCTTACTATATTGTATTTCCCTTCATGGTAAGACAAGACAACTGTTAATATAATTCTCAAGATAACAATGGCTATCAACTGTTTCAAGAGCGGGGGGAGGTGTTAATCACATTCCATGGTTTTCAGACTTTATGATTTAATAAGCCATTTCCTCATGTCTGTTCTCAGATTTTCACTCCATCGACTCTCAGATGTTGCCTCAACAGAACGGTGAGAAGGGGCATCAGGGAGCATCTCACTCCTTTGCTGTTCAGGCCCCAGCACAAACGCCAAACCTTTAGAGATGCTCTAAATTCTGCAAGCTATAGGTATAGTGCCATACATACCTATGTATGTATGGCACATATAAATATCATCCTTCAGTTGTAGAATTAGAGTGCGTGAACAAGCTGTGGAGTCTCTCACCATCCTTGGAGATATTTCAAAAGGAAAAAAATGAAACTGTATGAGATGGCTCTACTGCCTTGATACCTTAAAGAGATTCTGCCCTACTACTAAATGAGTGATTCTCTGGAGGTCTGAGTACTCAAGCACATTCCTGCATAGCCTCAGTACTCACTGAGACCCAGATCCCTCCACCCTTGTAATCAACTGACATAAAGGATTCCTTTCCCTGTGGAAATATAGCTTGAAGTGCTGCCAAAGAGAGAACACTAAACACCAGTTATAATGATTGGATTTGGTCCTCTCTGGGTAACTATTAGTGGCTATAGAGCAAGAGTATCATTTTTAAGGAAAAGTAATGAAGAAGACAAAATATTAAAGATCCCTGCCACTGTTGATTTAACATGTATAATGTTTCCTTAATAATTCTTTTTTTTTTTTTGCCATAGGAGATGATTCCAACCAGAGAATTTTGTCATTGCTTTACAGTAACTGTGTTCCTCAGCACTTCTCAGAACTTTATTATGATTTTGTGTTAGTTTTAGATAAAATTCTGCCTCTGTCATTTTGACAGAAAAAGGTTAAGCAAGCTAGTCTAAAATTATTAATCAAATGGTAAATTGAGATGGTTTTATGTATGTAGGCAAAGCAAAATCTATGCAGGCACAAGTATGAGTGCTGACTCCTCATTTTGTCTTTCTAAATTTGTTACACAGAAGAGAAAGCTGCCTGGTGGCATTTCAGGTCTTCCAGTGGCAGATTAGACACTATACAGGAAGAGTGTTTGGCATGATGATTCTGTGATGACTAATGAGAAAATTCAGTGCAATTATATGTGATTAATTGCATTGTGTTGAAATTTATGCAGAAATTGCTTTAAAATGAGAAGTATTTAGGCCTTAAAATGAAAAATGTCTGTAGGTTAAAATATTATTATATCTTATTTGCTGATTTTATATCTGTAAGAGTTTAACTTAATAGAAGTGGTCTTCTGCCTTAGACATCTAAATATTCTTGTGTTTAAGAACACAGACATCATTCATTTCATTGATTTATTGTAGATGAGATAAGATGGATAGAAGAATCACAGAATCACAGGGCATTAGGAGTTGGAAGGGACCTTGGAAGATCATCTAGTCCAATCCCCCTGTCAGAGCAGGATCACCTAGATTGGACCGCACAGGAATGTGTCCAGATTGGTCTTGAATGTCTCCAGAGAAGGAGACTCCACAACCTCTCTGGGCAGCCTGTTCCAAGGCTCTGTGACCCTCACAGTGAAAATGTTCTTCCATACATTCAGATGTGACTTCCTATGCTCCATCTTGCACCCATTGCCCCTTGTCCTATCACTGGCCAACATTGAGAAGTGCCTGGATCCATCCTCCTGACACTCACCCTTTACATATTTATAAACATTAATGAGATCACCCCTCAGTCTCCTCTTCTCCAAACTAGAGAGACCCAGCTCCCTCAGCCTGTCCTCATAAGGAAGGTGTTCCACCCCCGTAATCCAGCCATCAATGTGCCCTCATAGCCAAGAAGGCCAATGGCGTCCTGGGGTGCATTAAGAAGAAGGGTGGCTAGTAGGTCAAGAGAGGTCCTCCTCCCCCGCTACTCTGCTCTGGTGAGACCAAGATGATTAAGGGACCTTTTTTCAAGGTCCCTTCCAACTATGAACATTCTGTGATTCTGGGATCTTGGTGGCCAGGCGCTGGACTCTTTCAAGGAGTTGTATGTCCTTCTTAAACTGAGAGGCCCAGAACTGGACACAATATTCGGGTGCGGTCTCATCAGGACAGAATAGAAGGGGAGAAGGAAGAGGAAGAAAGAGGAATAGAGAGGAAGAAGAGGAAGAAATGCAAGAAGAGAAGACACTGTAATTTTCTGTGTGCTAATATCAGATCTTATTTCAAAAAAGAGTGAGCTTCAAAGTATTTCACATAAGTGTCATGTTTTGGTTGATTTTCTTTTTTTTTCCCCAGCTATATATGTGAGAAAAAATGTAAAGTTTCTTGAGAAAGAAAGGGAGTAATGGACAGCCAATATTGCGTGATAAAGCTTGTGGGAGAATTATTTATGTATAAGCAGAAAAAAAGAATATTCGCAGATCTTTTCTTTTTTACAGCTTTCCCACCCACTTAATTCCTCAAAGTGGAATAAAATCAATGAATGATTAAGTCTTCATTAATTAATAAAACACACCATTTTACAGAATGTATCAGTCAACCTGGACCCAGGTGTGAGTGAATGCACACCTATAAATTTAAGATGTCAGAATATTAGTTTTGGTAATGGAAACAGAAAGTCTTAGCTTCAGGTTATTCTGGATTATGAAAAGCAAAAAGATGTCAATCCAAAAGATGTCTTTTCAGGGAGTTCATTACTGTGCTATGGGGAGGCTGCAGGAAAACTTGTCAAGTTTGATGTAATTTTTCTAGGTGATGCACATATCCTGCATTCAGTCAGGTACCTAGTAGGCATTAGTCCTAATATTTCATTACCAAAAGGGAAAAAAAAAATCTTACTGTCAGTGACAGTTATGGTAATTAAGTATTTGGGACCCTAACCTGCATGTTGTTTGCTAACTCTACCCAGCAGGTGAAACATAAGCCAAGTATATCCCATGAAACTATGGAGCAGTGCACACTCTGGTATGGATGAAGGTTGGAGAAGGCACTAGAGGGCATGGGTTCATCCAGAGATAATATATTCTTGCATCTCCTTGGGTGCTAGAGCCTATATGCTTCATAAACTAATGGATAGTTAGGGTGCTGAGCAGATTAGGTTGTGCTTTTGGAACATACTCTTGAAAGACAATAATGTTTTAGGTAAGGATTTTGAGTAGTAATATAAGTTTTAATACATCTTTTTTTTGGACTCCAACATAGTGGAGAGAAGTAATGTGTGACGAGGCATCTGAACACAGGTTTAAATCTGAAGAACAGATCTGAGTGTTCTCTATTTCCTTGTTCTGCAAAAGATCTGCTATATGTTATTGCCTCTTCCAGGCTTAATTATTAAGCTGCTTTAGTCTCAGACATTGTAAAGTTAAACCTACTATTTGACTGTTAGCAGACACTGAAAATCATCGTGTACTTGAAGAGGTTTATTTTGTGATTTCATATTGGAATCAAATTAACATTGGTTAGTTTAAAAAATCATGTCTCTCTTCTAGAGTAGGGTAGGATCTATTTTTGCACAACTTTTGAAGTTTTATCTGAGAAAAGACTTTGCAGGAAAAAAAACCAAAACATGAAAGGTCTCCCTGTGTTTCAAGTTTGTTTGGTAAATCAGAAATAGTAAATATGTATGTACACAGGAAAAGTAAACACCTTTTTTTTTTTTTTTTAAACCATCTTCTTTGCTATTCTTTGCTATCTTAAGATTTAGTCTAAGCATAACATGCAGCTTTGTAACCGAGTGAAGAGTGGACAAAAATTCATAGATCTTTAAAAGATAAGAGGTTTCTCTCATTGAAACAAGACAATTGTGTGAAAGAAGTCGACCTCTGACAAGTTTTTTCTCCCTGTTCTCCTAGGTTTCCCTTGTCCACCTCCTAAAGACAGTGAGGTTGCTCCGCCTCTTGCGTCTCCTTCAGAAGTTGGACCGTTACTCCCAGCACAGCACAATTGTTCTGACACTTCTCATGTCCATGTTTGCCTTGCTTGCTCACTGGATGGCCTGCATTTGGTATGTCATAGGGAAAAGGGAGATGGAGCAAAATAACCCCCTGACCTGGGACATAGGTAAGTTCTTCTTTCCATCATATAGGCATGCATATACGCATATGTTATATACAAAATGTGTACATATGAATATACATAACCACATGTATAAATCACTCAAGATTTCTCTTTTTGTTTAATTTTATACAATTATATAGTGCTGTTTGTAGAGAAAAGGAAGAGATTGGTGCTCTGAATTTCAGGTCACTCTGAAAATGAGGTTTAAAATGACAAGAAAATGGGTAAAGTAGAAAACAATGAGATTTTTAAGAGCGATTCAGTGTTTGAGAAATTGATGATCTGGATAACAAAGGGCTAGATAGACCATGTAAGGTGGATGAGAAAGCTTATTCTATCTTTGTGAATTAGATAAATTCTTCCACTGAAGCATTCCCTTGAGTGTGCTAATTATTCCATACTATGCATTTAAACAGCTAGGCCCGGAAGTGCCTTCAAGTCAAAAACTCCCTCTGGAAATAGTGTCTAGCTGGTTTACAGGCTTTGCTCTTTCCCACATCAGACAAGGTGTTTATCACTGGACAGAAGGTTTTGGAATGCGTAAGTTTGATCCAATGTCTAGTTTCTCCCCCAGCCTTCATTCTGATTTCATTAAGTGTGGAGATTGACAGTTCAGATTAAAAATAAATGAACAAAATGCATCTTTTCCTTTTTTGTTTAAGGTTTATTATCATTTCTAGAGGTTGCACAATGTGTGGTGGTAGAAAGGGAAGCCAATATACCTTGTATATGTGCCTGACATCACTGAGTACTTGTACACTGTCAGAGGTGTGATACTTAGTGCAACAGCTGATACTCCATGTCTTCCCATGTAGGTCATTCTGGATTTACTCTAGAGGTATCCCTTTTCTTTCTGGTTCTTTGTGTTTTATATCTCTTAAATTCTACTTGTATTTATTTTTAGCCTGTTGGGCGTTTTCTGGAACAGGAAAAGAAACATCCAGAAATAGAATTAAGTGGAAGAGGGAAGCCCTGATAGTTTTCTTTATGCTGTTAGAAAAAAACACAATTAAAAAACGTATGCATAATTTAGAATATTAAGTTATCTGAGAGGAAAAGAATGCACCTGTTTCTCTGTCATAAACAAAAGGTATCTAATGGTGAGACGGGGTTTCCCAAAAGAAAAAAAAATATTTGTTGGAGAAAATAATGCAAACACCTATGACCACAGGCAAAAATTACTTGCATTCTGACTGCAGTATGCCCTATTCTTAGCTCCTTTAATTTCTTTCTTCTATCTTAACCACATTATCATCTATCTAAATATCATCTACTAAGGATAAGTCTGAAGGAAATATGGCAAGTATGTTAAAGGTGGCTGTCCTCAGATGAGGCGAGGGTGCTGGGTCAGGAAAAGGAAAAGAAAGAATGGACAATAAGTACATCTCTTCAGTTTGTCCATAGGTTACTGAAAGCTTTGTGAAGTTTTTATTCTTCTGCTTAGTTTATTTATTTCTCCTTCTCTTTGTAAACCAGGTCTGTGACCTGCTGCTGAACTCCTCATACAGTGCAAACCTCTCAAAGAAAAGACTGCAGCTGTAGGAGAGAATTTACAAAGAAAGCTCACTGTTCACAAATTGGTCAAATACTGCTAACAGATAAACAAATCCAGATAATAATAATAATAAAGAAAAAAAAGTCTCTCTGGTGGGAAGTCCCTATGAAGATATATTGTCAGCTTATGTAGGCCACAAATGATAGCTGCTTTCAAAGCATTCTATTGCAGTCCCAGTGATGAGGATGGGCTGCATCAATGCTCCCCAGGTGGGGCTGCTGGCAGCACTCCCCATGCAGCCTGTCCCTCTCCCTCTTCCCTGAGCCAAGGCCGCACTCAGGAAGTTCTCTTCATAATCCCTGGGGCTCTTGACATTTACTGCTAGGAAAACATTAACTTTCACACATCAGTTTTGTCCTCTCTTGGGCAATGCCAGTAATAAGCAAATGTCCCAATGGCCTCGTTAGAACAAATCCCACTTTAACTAAAAGAGCCATTACGCAGAAGTCCCATTTGTGCCTCTGGAGTGTTGTATCTGGGTCAGCATGAACTGATCATCTTCTAGCAGGAGTTAGAATTAGGATCTAGGCAGGAGCTACTTCTTAAAAGCCTCTCACCGCTGGCTTATCTCACGTGAAATTCAGTTACCACACCCAGATACCTGCAGGCCACACACCTCCCCACTGAATGGGCTAAGGCACTTAACAGTGTGTACTCTTAGGCTTTAGCCTCCTACCTGACAAGAGGGTTTCACTGTTGAGCTTACAGCCTGACTTTTATTTTGGGGTTGGGTTTTGTTTTTCCAAAAATGAGTTTGTATTCTTGCCTGGAAAGCTCTTCTACCATCTTCGTAGATAGTCACTAAAATGTTTGGATGCTATAAATGTATAATTAAATTATAGTGCAGTGACTCTTGCAAAGCTCATAAAGACATTAGTTCTATACCTGTCTGAATTATTATTTCTAAAGTTCTTTCTAGCACTAAGTTAAATACTTTATGGATTTGTTTTTTTGTTTATTTTTAAGTGAAACAGTTTTAAAACGCTAAAGTATTAGAAATTGGTTTTACAAAAAAAAAAGACCTCAGGAAATGCCCCATACCTGGCATGAAGCCATTATTTTGCTCTTTAGCGCTGATAAAATTTCTGTTTAAGCTTATGTGTCACATATGTGTCACATACAGACAGTGAAGTTTATGCAATTTCTTGAACCAGAGCAAATGTTATTGTTCTCCACATGTGAACCATTTGTTAGTGAAACACAATGAAGTTAAGTTTTAGCCCTCTGTGTGGTACAATTTTTGCTACTCTGGTGCTACACGGCTGATTATATTTAGCTAGCCTTTTTCACCTTTAGAAAACTGTGAATGACCAGTCCACTACACTTTACAGCATCTCTCTATGCAGTACATTAGTGGGAAGACAGCAGGTATGATTTAGGGTATGAACGATTAAGCCAAGTAAAGTGAGATCTGGAGATCAGAGTAAATCACACACAAGTAATGCACACAGGAGAAATCTTGCTTTTGGGTGTAATAAAAGTAGTGTTATTGTAAGATGCTGAGTATAATCTGTACAAAGGTGTCAACTGGAAACTTCTGTACAGTTTTGAAGGGCATGTAAAAGATATTTCTTCAGGCAAAACAGTAGACTGTGATCCTTAGTCTTTTATTTACAGTTTTAAATTTTAAACTTTTAATTTTATGACATTAATACCAAAACTTGAGACCTGTGTTTCCATCAATAGATCTACAAAATTTATTCCAGGCATTAGAAGGCTTTCTAATTGGCAACATTAAAAATTTCAATGCAAAAAATAAATTCCTATAGTTTTCTAATAAAGGAAACCTGCCTCTCCCTTCAAGGTATGCTTTTTATTCTTCATTTGAGTGTCCTAAAGGCTGTCTGACTGACGAATTAATGTTCTGAGTACAGATGCTGCAGTGTATACAATGGCTGAAATACAGTGAAGGGTTTGCTCTAGGAAAGCCATACCAAGAATGAAAAGACTTCTTTGTTTTTTATGTTTGCTTCTATTTTGGGGGAGAGAGGCAGAGGGAGATAAAAACTTTTAGCAACCTCCTTACTCCATTTAGCCTTTCCTCACAGAGCTTGCTGCACAGATTTCCAGTCCAAGGTTTTGCTAATGCTTAAAGAAAACATTTTAAAGCTGCAGCATTGTTAACATAGTAGTTTGGACCTTGATGTGCTATCAGATATGCACCATAGCCCAGATCTCATGACAGTGACTTCAGTGGGAGTTGCATTTGGTTCTGTATATCTATTTCTCTGGCTAATTTAAACAAATGAGGTTCTGAATTTGCATTTGGATTGGAGCAATGGGAGTGATAAAATTCTCCCTATGAAAATAGCCAGAAGAAAATAAGTGTATTTGCTTTGTTCTTGCTGAGCCTAATTGTTGTTATTCAAAAATGTTTCTTTCATTTTTTTGTCCTTACTCAGACAACATTCTCATTGCAAATAATTTAAAAGCATGGTTAAATTCAGAAATTTAGCTATACAGTTCCAAAATGAGAAAGATGTACTATCTGGGAATATTATTCGTAAACTGTCATCTTATGGTGCCATTGGGACATTTACTTGGGATATTCACTAGTGTAGTACAATGTTAAAATCTGTATCTCTTGCTTAGTTCTAGTATTGCTATTTTAACCGATTACATGAGGTGTTCAGAAGATACACAGTATGGCCAGTACTTTCAGGTGCTAGGAACCTCTACCTCTGCAAGTTGTCCCATCTCAGGAAATAGTTGTTCCACACCTTGATTCTTAACATATGGTAAAAACATGACTCCTGGACTGGCCATTCCCACCCATCCAAGATACCAGTATGTTCCTCCTCCTGCTTTTCTCTTCTAGCTTTTTAAAATCCCTCTCTGTTATGTTTCACCTTGTTCCCCTCATATGCTCTCATTGGTGAAGCAGTCATTTCCCTGAGACAGCATGATTTTCATCAACCTGTAAAAATAAGGCTAATTTTCCATTAGATGACACAGAGTAGAGGTTAGACTGTGTTGTAGTTGCTGGCTGAGTCTACTACTCTGTTCTATTGACTTCAATGCATTTGCTCTCATTTAGATAGGTTTAACTGGTATCAGATATAGGCATAGATTCCTTATTTGCTGCCTGCTGTCTTGAAATAGTATATACCGAGATATGCCCCTTCAAATTCTTATCAAATATGAGAAATTAATTTCTGATCTGTCTCTACAGGAAACAGATATTATTGAAAACATTTCCTGTTGCTAAAGGCATTCATTCTGTGAGAGCCATATGAGCTGTTTATATGTTTACTTTGGAAGAAGATTTTAAATCACATCTGTAAAGGGTATTCTTCTTAAAACCTTATCTGCACAAAATATCTGTACTCTCATCTGTGGTTCTTACTTATTTTCTATTAGTTTTGTAATTCACAGCCTTTCTGAAAACAAGTACTCAATCAGGACTGAACCACTGTCCTTTCACATATTCTGCAATAGGAAACTTGCTCACACAGGCTTTGTCTATCACAGGCTTTGTCTATCACAGGCTTTGCCTATCACACACTTGCAGTCAGAGCTTTTCAAAGAAACCACATGCCTGGCTCCAAGTGAAGGATTTATACTCTGAATTAGCTCTCAGGGCAGTGGGTCAGACATTTCAGTGCAGAATGAGGTGCACGTGAGTGGAACCGTCATGAAATGCTTGAAATAGGGTTATACCTTTTGGTCTGTTTCGCTCAGGTTTTGTATGCTTTATTTCGGGCTGAAGGGAAGCTATAAACCATTTTCACAGATGATGAAAGGGCATGTATGTATCACATTTTACATGGAAATCCCTCAAATAATGTTGATCCAAGCTTGTCAATCTTCCTGAAAGTTTAATTGTGTTTGCTCAGTGTTTCAGCTGTGCTAGTAAGGATTTCTCCTTTCTGCAGTAGTTCATGCACTCCTCTGAGCTTGCACAAGTTGCTTGGGCTTGTCTCCACCCAGAGCAAAGGTTTGAAGTACATCATCCTGGTGAAAAATAAAACAGAGGTCACTGATTTGATTTGATCACATTTGATCTTTCCACATGGCTTCTGTAATGGGAATACCATAGAGTATAGTTTATTGAAAGTTGCACATATTGTGCATAAAGCCTTTTTCAGTCAATTGGAAATTGCACCAGAGTCTTTAACCCTTAACTGCTGTACTTTAAGTGAAAAGCTGTTGGCTGGAGAGAACACCTGGGATTTATCTAGTCCAGCCAGCTAGCTACAGCAGGAATAAAACCAACTGTAAATCAGGACAGACATGGCTTGCTCCATCCATGTCCTGAAAACTAGGAAGGCTGGAGATATGATCATCTTTTAGATGGCTTGTTCTAGGGTTATACTACTCTGTTTGGAGAACTTTGTACCAATTAGCTAGAATGTTAATGTGTATTGCACATTGGTGTTATAGGATGTTTTGTTAGGATTTCTTAGAAATTTCTTCTTCTGGTTTCAAAGCTACCTGGAACAGAACAGGTACTTGATAAAAGAAGAGGTTTCTTGCTACCAGAATAGAAAATCATTTCCATATAAAAAAATGAAGAAATTATTCAAGACTTTCTTCTTTACAGAATTTCTTCTATTTTCACATAACTTGGAAAAAATTTGTGCTCCTTTTACACTTTCAGATAACACCACTTAAAGTTAACTAATGATTTCATTCAGCAAAAGAAAACTGATGAGGAGTTGTGAGAGTATGTCATAGTATTCTACAGTACTTTTCTACCTGCCTCAGGGCCAGGTTAACCCTCTCTTAACTAATCTCTTTTAACAACCACACCTTTGATATTAGTTTCTATAATCTTGTCCTTGGTATTCTGGAGTAACAACAAACACCCAGGAGCCCCAAGCAAAACACAACTTTACTTAAAAGTGAGTAGCATTCTAAAACTTGCAAACAAATTGCACCACATCATACTATATATTCAGAACAATGGGTTGCAATTAGTAGAATTTAGCAAAATTAGAAATTCTGTTAATTTTATGTGCTGAGAATAAGGTTAGAAATTGAGAGAGATATTGAGAAAGCAACAGAAAATAAGACTCCAGTGTAGATCAGCATAAAGTTGTAGGCCTTAGATGGCAGGTGTGCACCAGATGTCCCAGAGGCCTAGCACATCTTGCACAGACTTAATGTTGTGTTGTAGAGTGTTCTGGAAACAAATCAGTGGGGAATGGGGGACCCAAGTGGTCATCTGACTCCCACACACAGCTGTGCTGATGGAGTAATGAATTCAGTGGCCTTAAAGAGGATTTTAGCAAGAAGGTGCTCTGCCTCCACAGGGCCCTGCTTGCCTGTCACTGTTCCTTAGTGGATAAGGATGGGATCCTGTTTATCAGTGTGGCTGCTGAATGCGAGGCTACCTTTGTAGGAACAGCATTCAGATGGTTTTCCAAATGAAGACCCCACCTGAGCATAATGCCCAGTTTTTCAGAGTGGTTGCTTTGAGATCAAGACACTACAGGCCTTTGGAGGACAGGGTTCCTAGTCCAACACCCTGCAGATCAAGCCCACTTATGAGGCATGAGCCAGTCCGTGACTCTGCAGGTTCTGTAATCTTGCAAGACAGATTGGGACAAACCACTCATTCCAGTGCCCACAAAATGGTATTTGGTCGGATACAGCACCTATTAAAGGAAATAGTTTCTATGTTGAGGCATCTGCCTCTGTTTTAGTAAGTTGCAAGGCTGCATTTGAACAAGCAGAAGCTGCTGGACATTGTCTTGATTGCTGGAATGATGGAGACAGCAGGAGTGGGGAAAATATCCACTCTCAAGGACCACCTGTGGCTTAAACTGAAGGACAGATGTAGATTAGCTATGAGGAAGAAGGTTTTCCCTGTGAAGGTGGTGAGGCCCTGGAAAAGGTTGCACAAAGAGGTTGTGGATGTCCCCACCAGTTAGAAGTGTTCAAGGCCAGGCTGGATGAGGCTTTGGACAACCTGGTCTAGTGAAGGGTGTCCCTGCCCATGGCAGGGAGGTTGGAACTGGATGATCTTTGAGGTCACATCCAATACAAACCAGCCTGTGATTCTGTGATTATGCCACGATGCATTCGTGCAGACCCAAGATATTGCTAGGAACCTTGAAATTTACATTTTTTGAGGTTTTGTTTTGGGGGGGTTATGCACATTTTGGTAATAATACTTTAATTTAAATTTAATACATATTGCTAATTGGAGGAGAGTATTTATTTCTTTAAAAAGACAGGAAATGCATCACTGGTAGTAGCTCAAACCCTTTTTGTCATTATTTGGATTCCAAACACATAAAACTGCACAGCAGGTTTCTAACACTTTAGCTGACAGCATTAAAAAAAAGTCATTACCACTAATTTTATTGTAACAGCACCTGGGATCCTAGCTATGGGTCAAGACCCTCTTGTCTCCATTGCTGAATAAACACAGAATAAAGAGTCTGCTTTTCCCCAAAAGGGTATTACACTCTAAATATAAGATATGAAAAGCTCTAACAGATGGTTACAGACTGATGGAGCACAGGGAAGTAAAAAGGGCATAGATAGACGTGCACTTTGCACTGAATGGACTAGAAACACTGGCATTTCTAATCCCAAGCTTTGCTGCAAGGCATTAGATAGCCTGGAAAAGGACAGTAGCAGTGGGTCTGACTAGTAAGCAGTAACATTAAATACTGATATTTTTTATGAATTGATAGTGTGACCAAGTCCTTAGAAGAGATGATTTGGAATTTGTTTATAAATTTCTAATTATATACCTGCTTATGCTTTGCATTAGCTATATGTTTAGACTTGTTTGTTTTACCTGTAATATAAAATTTATGAGAATCATACAAATTATTAAAAATAAGTAGTTATTTTACTTATGCTATTTATTTTAGTTTAAGAAAATATAATTTTATAATTTTGAGGGGTGAGGGAGGGAACTGCGATTTTTTTTTTAAATTAGAAGGCATTTGTCTTCACCTCAAATAAATTAATGACATTAAAACTTTTAATAAACTTTTCCTTGTAAAAATGAAAAGGTTAATTAAAATAAGTTACTATGTGTAGTACTTTATGTGTATAGACTGCCTCACTCATGTAAAGTTAATATTAAAATATGTCCTTTCAATGAAGTAGGGAAGAGAAAAAAAAATAGACTGATTTAAAAAAGTAAGGATTTAAATTTCCTTGTATCTAAATATAGCCATCTGACAAATCACTGTTGGTAAGAACTGTACATGCTTACCACAGAGAAGAGTTTCCAGTATATTTCTTTTCCAAATTTACTTACTTTTTTATAAATGAGACTAAAGGAATTTATGACCCAATTTTGCAGGAATGCAGGTGCACTTACCATTTATACCAGAGCATCTATGCATCAGTAAGTATAAATATTTGAAGAGTTATCATAAAATATCAAGAGTTCCTTGCAGGTCTGCTGAGTTAGCTCCTAAAACTCTTATACATATCTCTTATATGGAATATGGTCAGGTCTCTGCCCCAGAATAAAAGTATCTCCACTGAAATGGGAATCTTTATTTTGTTATACTTTGTTATACTTTGACACTGCTGAAAAGGTATATTATCTTCCTTGTCAACAGTATAAAAAGTGTTGTTCAGCTGTCTGATTTGTTTAGACATCTAAAGAATACCAGTTGTTCGTCACAGAGGTGCAAACTGCAGCTTTATGTGGCAGTCAACCTGCAGGGCCAGCACACCAAGCAGGACAAACTTGGCCATCCAGTTCCCATTTCACATGGCTAATGGTCCTGGAGGAAAATGTCTCCAAAAATAAACTCTTCCCCATACCACTCCTTTCCTCTTGAACCAGAATGTACTGCAGTTGTATACATTAAACAATGACTCTGGAAAGAGGGGGTGATTCTGCCACATGAAGTATAAGTAGGTAATTCACATGAACTGTCTTAAGAAATAATTGTTTTGTGGAGCGTTTATTTAGCATTTTGCATTATGTTGAAGAGCTTCAGAACTCCCCTTTGTTCTTATTACTAACCAAATATTTTTAAACCATATCTTTCCAAAATTGTTTTCTAGTAAAATGCTAGTATTACCAGTATTTCATATGCCTATCGCTCTACCACTTACAAGCCATGAACAGGCCAGTGAGTGATCAACAAGAAGTTTTGGAAATCACGTTATAATCCATACCACGCTAGTGCCTTCACTGGGGTGGTTTACAAGCTTTCCATGAAATAAAAAAATCTCTTCTTGTACTTATGTCCTTACAAAATGAAGTTATAAATTAGTTAATAGACCACACCTTGCTGATGACAAGAATTTAAATGCTTCTTGCAGAGGAATTTTGTCCATATATCCAAGGGGACATTAATTTTACCATGATGATATAGAAATTATACTTTCTTATTTTCACCAGTGATACTTGCAATTTAGATTTGAGTTTTCTCAAATAATTAAAGCTTAATTGTCAGGTTTCTGACATGTCTGTAGGCTCAGCTGTGTTTTTTTATGTTATCAGCAACACTACAATTACATCTTTCTTTTTTTTTTTCCTTATTTTAATCCCTTTATAGAGCATCTCATTTTCCTGAAACTACTGAGGCCATTGAATATTTACTACACCATGAAAACTTCATTTTCAGTGAACACAATCATGATCTTGTTATGACTTTGTCAAGTTATGCGAGTTAAAGCTCTACAAAATGTAATTATTTTATGATAGCTTCTAAGTATATATTCAATTACAAATGCAACATACCATTTAATAACAAATGGTATTCGTCACCCTTACAAAAGAATTACAAAGAATGTCACATTTCAGATTAAATTATGTTTTGGTAGACTTGACAAAGGTTAAGCTTGAATTTGAAAGTGCTGTAACCAAAGAGAGTATGAATTTAGTTTTGAAAAAGTCCATGGGTTTTAAAAGTTTTTAAAACATATGTTTCACTGTATGCCTCCACATAGTTAAAAAAATCCCTAAGCATCTAGGAAAAGATATGCTTTCCTCTAGTTCAGTGTCCAAGAAGCACAGTCAATGTATCTGCAAAGAATACTCCATCATTTAATGCAACTGCTACAAAGGAACCAGATAGGCATGTAACAATTTCACCTATGTGCCTTTGAAATCAGTCTATCTTGAGTGTTCAAACTTCATGAAACAGCAGGTCATATATGTAACTTCAATTTTTATCTTTGCTTTTGTTTGCTGAATGTGCTGAATGTTTGCTGAATGTGCTGAATGTGCTATGTCCAAGTTCAAACTTTTTCTGGATGATGTTATAAATGCTCAAAGATTTGGGTAGAATTCCCAAAGTCTGGAAAGGGATTACAATCTCATCTAAACATATGTTCAAATCCTGGGTTTTTGTTTTTTGGGGGTTTTTTTTGGGGGGGGGTTGTTTGTTTTTTTTTGGGGGGGGTGTTTCGTTTGGTTTTGTTTTTGATTTTTTTTTTATTTTTGTGGGGTTTTTGTTTTTTTTTTTTTTAATTATTTGATCCATAATAAAGATATTAACGTCTCAGCAGGTCAAACCCTCACCTGTACTGGTGCTTGGGGTTCTTCCTCCCTTCCTTCCACACAGGACCCTACACTTGCCCTTGTTGAATTTCATTAGTTTTCTCTCTGCCTAGCTCTCCAGCCTGCCCAGGTCTGCCTCTTGTGTGGCAACTCAACATTGTGGTGTATAAGCCATTCCTCCCAGGTTAGTATGATCAGCAAACTTGTCGAGGGGGCGCTCAGTCCCCTCATCCAGGATGTTGATTATGTTGAATGAGACTAGATCCAGTACTGTCCCCTGGGTCTAGTCTCATTCTACATCACTAGCTGCAGGCCTTCAACTAGACTGTATTGCTTATCACAACCCTGAGTTTTGCCATTCAATCTTGGTTTCTGAGAATAGCATGGTTTTGAAACTCTCGACTTTTTTCTTTTGATTTTATTTCTATTAAATTTCTTGTCATTGCTATTCTTTGCAAGAGCTCCCTGAAATAGGATGTTAATGATTTCATATGAAGGTGTGAATGGTATATCCAGCACTTACATGAATGAAGGCTTTATTTTGCTTTATGCATTAGGCTTTAGAGATGAACATCTCAGATCTGAAACATGAAATCTTATAAAATTTGTCCCCTCCACTCTAAAGATTTTATCTACTTAACAGAAAAAGACATCAAGTACTTGATGGAAATGGGGTCATTTTCTTCCTTTTTGATTACATATTACAAGGATATATTTTGTGCTTTGCATCATCTATAATGTACGTGTTCATAAAGACAAAGTGCATAAACTTTTAATATATATCTGTAGAAAATATTCTGTATTTTCCATCATGGTAATATGCATGGGCCTCACTTCTGTTGGCACTTAAATGTCCACTGAGAACAGAGGTTAGGTATAATCTGCTTGTACAAGGTTAACATAGTTAACTCTTCGTTATTCAGATAAGCTAGCACAGTGAATGGTACCAAGGATTATAACCCTCAAAAATACAGGAAAATATTAAAATACATATATTTGATCTAAAAATACACAATGTGTCACAAAGGAAGGAAAAATGTAATGATGCTATGAACTGTGGAGGGTAGGTAGATCTGCATATATTGATCTGTAGCACTAACCCCCATATTTGCAGTGTGCATGACTGATGCCTGGGTTCTGATCTCAGGGTCACAGACAGCAGCCTTGAGAGGCTTTGAGTGCCCCTACCACAAAATCTCCAGCATGTTTCGTATAGTCCATGTTAGATCTGAAAGGGGGTCTACAAGAAAGCTGGAGAGGGACTGTTGACAAAGACACAAAGTGATAGGAAAAGAAGTAATGGGCTTGTCTGAAGGAAGGTAAATTTAGATTAGATATTAGAAGAAATTCTTCCCTGTCAGGATGGCCAGGCACTGGCATGGGTTAGGTTGCCCAGAGAATCTGTGGCTGCCCCCTCCCTGGCAGTGTTCAAGGACAGGTTGGATGGGGCTTTGTGCAACCTGGTCTAGTGGAGGGTGTCCCTGCCTATGGCAAGGGGGTTGGAACTAGATGATATTTGTGGTCCCCTCTAACCCAAACCACTCTGATTCTATGATATGAGTTTCCTTTTCAGGTTAGGTTCTGTTGTTTGCAGGAAAGTGTACTAGAAAAAATAAAGACCAAGGAGTGTAGATTAATGCTAACATTTTCTCATTGTCATGCAGCCATTAGGCTTATGTCTGTTGCACTAATACTGAAATCTAAATTTAATGCACTGGTACTTCACTTTTACTTACTTTCAATGTCAGCTAATTTTCCTCCTCAACTATAGCCTCTAGGCCAATGGTGTTCCTTTGTTGCCTGTAACCATTGTCATGTCATGGAAGGTTTCTTCTTACACATATAACATTTATTTATTATCTTAATTTTGAAAAGAACATAAACTTATGATCTGTATTTTATTACTGTGCAATTACACCATTTGGCATTCATGATAGAGCTTAATTTTTAACACTCGGAACCTGCAGCTGCATGAAACCTTTAGGACTGTGGGGCTTTTCTATTTTTAGTATGTATTTTTCTAACCTATGTGAAAGAAAAACCTGGTTCATGTTTTATTTGTGACCTGGTGCAGAAAGGTTTGCCACAGTTACAGCTGTCCCAAAGTGGTGTTTAAATGTATGATTGCTCCTTTCATCTCCAGGGGTCTTTAATCTTTTAACCATCTGCTCTGGTATCTTGGAACCTGTCCTAACATGACAAGCAAAATACAATCATAGATCAAACCTGTAAATAAATTATCAGATTTTGGGACAATGAAAGGATAAATGTAATGTTCCACAGGATTAAGCAGTACGAATGGTGCTGTTTAGCGTATTAATAGTCTGGGGAAAAAATGCAAATATTTTAGCAGGAAAAAAAAAGCAGATGTAAAAAATATTTTGGCTAGACAGGGATTAAATAGCTTTGAGAATCTCAAATGAATCTCAAAACACCTCAAATGAATAATCACCATGAGAATAGAGGCAATGATTATTTGATAATACAGAGTCATGCATGCTAGAAGTAGTAAAATAATTTGGTCTTCTTACATACCTCTAAACTTTGAATGCATTGTGTCAGCCAGAAACAACGGCAAAGTAACTGTGGAAAATTCTTTGAAATAAATCTTAAAAGTCAAGCTAGTCCTTTAATATTTAATGAATGGTAATTAAGGTTAGATAAGGTAGAATATATTAATTATACTAGGATAGTATAATCTTATTTTAAAAGGAGAAATATTAGCTCTAGTCTCCCCTACTTAAACAATCTTTAAGTAGGACATGAAGAAGCACATTCTGAAGAAACAACACAGACAGTTGATGGAAGTGGTTCAGACATATAAAATCTATCTCATAGAGACTGTAATCACAAGTGCTTTTACTTTTTCCCTTGAAGAAGGGAATTTGCTTACTTATTATATCTTAGCAACTGTCTTGCCCTAAGGTTTATTTTTGGAAGGTTAATATTTCAAGGAGACAGTAACAATATATGCTAAAATCTAGGCTCCACTGAAATTGGTGCGTTCTTTGCAACAGTTTTTGCCCATTTAAAATTGAAACATGAGTTGCTCTTTTGCAGACTGGAGTGTGGAGCTATGTAATGAAGGGCTGATGTGATTTCCCATGAAAACCTACACCTCCTGTGATCTCCTGACTGGCACTAGATATGAAATGAGGAGCTATCAGTAGTGACTAGAGACTGCTGTGGTGGGACTTAACATACATCTTAGGGCACATGGGTTTTTTCATTTAAGAAATTATTCCAGTGAAAAGGGCCTAATTTCTCTTATGTTTTTTTGCTTTTCCTTAATGCCCCTAAACTGTTCACTGCAACACACATTACCAGGCATAAAACATAAAGAATTCTGTGTTAAAATTATGATCTATTTATACCAGAAGGCTGTATGTGCTGCAGTTCAGGATTTTTTAATTATTGTTTTTCACTATTTTGTGACTTATTTGTTCTTTTGTTCCTTTGTTTCCAGTATTTCTACGTTTTCTTTGGTTTCTGATGGTTTTGTATTGCCTGCTATTTCTTAAGTTACAGGAATAGGTTTTAGAGAAGTAGAAAGAAGATGTGGCATCTAATAAAGCCATTGCTTTCTTTTGTGTTTTAATTTAGAGATCCAGAGATTTTCAGATGAGACAGAAAAACATAATTTAGGCTCAAATATAGCCCTTAAAGACAATGCATGTTTGACAGTGTCCTTTAGTTTACCACAGCGTTACTTATTGCACATTCCCTTTCCCTGTTATCAGAATGTTTCCTACTAACTTTTCTCACTAGCATGAAAGAGTCAAGTATGGTATAGTCCTAAACCAGATTCAGATACTGTTTAAAGGCAAAAAGGTGTGGAAACAGGCTTTTCTACCTTAGCATTGCCCCTGGGGATACTTACAGTCCTTGAATTTTATATGGCACCACAGCTTCAACAATTTGGGCCTTTGTCTTACTGTTTCTCTTATGATATCATCATCACCCACCACTAGGGAACCATTCCTGCTTTCAGGCATTCAGGAATAGTCTGATCCTCACTATCCATTCCTCTTTGCATTACTACAAGGTAGTCCAGAATAAACCAGAAACATTTGTCTACTTTTTAACTAGAAAGAATCTGTCTATTTTATAAAACAACTGGTGTGGATAGTTAAAGCATTAGAAAATTCAACAATTTTCTAAGCTGTTGAAGTACCAGATGGCACATTGTTAGGTGTCTGGCATATAAGGAAAATCTAAGCAGTAATGTAGCATGAAACTGCAGATCATAGGGAGTGACATGCCTGCTTGCAATGCACTGCAGACACCCATCTGAGGGACTACTGAGTTTATGCTTGTCCAGTATATGAGATCATGTGTCTTGCATCCGGTTATAAAGTATATAATCTATGGATGCTTAAAAGATTTTCTGTGTTTCTGCTGGTGTTTGAGCACTTCCCAGGTATAGGTAAATGAACCTTAATATAGCAATAATCAAGGTAGCCTAATGGAGCTGGATATACAATTCCTACTGACTTGTCCAATGAGACTTTATTGCACTTAAGTGCTCTTTTTCCTTTCAAAAAATCTTCCTCTTATTTATACTAATTGGTGTTTCTAAACATTTTTAAAGTCACAGAGCTATATGCTAATTCAGAACCAGACAATATTCATAATGTTAAATTCTAGGATACTTCCTCTGACTACAAGGTATATTTATTTTTCTCTTCTTCCCCAAGGGCAGAAATTAACTACTCAAATTTGCCTGGGAAATTGACCGAGAGCTGTTGCCTACAGAAACCACAAAAAGTAAAAGGTGTCAGTCAGTCATGCTGTCTCATGACAATATTCATTGGCTAATGAAAGTATATACATCCAACAGTATCTTCTCTCTGCCACCAGATGGAATAAAATATAGTGCTATCAACAAAAATATGAAAAGTATAGTTTATCTGGAAGATCTTGAAGCATATTACATACTTTGGCTCAAAACTCATCCTATATAATTTCTACAAGGTCCTGATTAGGATCACCTCTAACAGCCAAAACATAGAAGCTGTAAACATGTCCTTATCTACAAATCAGGGGAATATATTAATAGTTCTTTCTCTTTTAGATATTTTTTGTACCAAATCTCATGGCACATGTTGAAAGAAAGCTACCTTAAAGTTTTCATTATATAGCGAGTATTTCATTTTATTTTTTTTTAGCAATTGTTAACAACTGTAACTGTAATCTTGAAGCACAACGATAAGCCATTCATCTTACTGACAAAGACCATTTCTCTGACCCTCAGTTATGCCACAGAACTGGGCACAGAGTTCTGACCTCATCTCAGGTACTGGTGTCCTGTTCAGAAGTGCTTGTTAGCAGCTCTTAAATTCTAATACTGCATTTGGTAATTTAGCAGTAGAATTATATTAGAAATATGATAGGGGCTTCTAATATTTGATATTTTTCTACCTTAAATTTACTCACAGAAATGTATTCTTTAGGAACAATGATGTTTCAGCAGGGTTGGGATCTTGCTTGATAACCTTGAATATAAAGTGAGCTGTAAAGGAGAAATCAGTTTATGTACGTCAGTGAAAGAATGTAGTCAGTCTTTTAGAATTAACATCGACTAGTCTGAAAATGAGGCCTGTAATGTTTCACATAAATTTGTTATATATAAACACAATTCTTATTTGTTTGATATCTGAAAACAAAGTGGAAAAATCTTCAATCAGGTACAATATGACCACCAGGAACAATGAATGTGATATTCATTCAGATAAAAAAAGACAGATAAATGGGAACACAGAGGCCAAGAATGGCTTTTAGAACACTTCTAGGAAAGAGATTTTCTCCAGAGAGACATTATTTCAGTATTCACACATCAGTTCCAATTATTTAATTTATTTAATGTGCTTCAGGTTTTCTATTTCTTCATACAACTAGAATATTTTCAAAACCTGATGTTGAACTTTATGACTGCATTTCTTTATATTAGGTTACATAGACCTTTTTTTAACCCTACCAGGGATTTTAACTCTGCCAGGGATTTTCTTGAGTTTTTATTCTTTATGTTTTTAATATGTGGGATTACATCCCCTAATATGAACATAAGAATGAAATCTTCCATGAAAAGATCCATATTATTGTTGGGGAAATGTTGTGTAATCTCAGAAAAACCACAGTGCACAGAGAGAGGACTGGTATTAGTACAGGCTTCTTTAAAAAAAAATTAGCTTTTCTCTCATTTTAAATATTAGGGAGAGACAAATATAAAATAGCCTCATGTGATTAATACTTTCTATCAAGGTAAAAATCAAGGACATTTTCATATACTTCATCACCTGTTGGTAAGGTAAACCAGCTCATTGAGTACTTCCTTCTTATGGAACATAGAACACTTTAATTTATGCTTTTGATTAAGTTCACTAGCCTGCATAGAGTGGGTTGGCAGGTTCATGGTTCAAGCCAGCTCTTCTGGCTTACTTTCTCCATAGGAGAGCAGGCAAGAGAGTATGGTGGCATCCATGGCTCAACAAGTGTGCTCTAAGTTGTAAATTCTTAAAGATTTTTCCCCCAAGATTAATTGCAAGTNCCCCCCCCCCCCACTTTTGCAGGTGTTCTGTACAAGGGGATTACCCCCAGTTTATATTTGGGTTCATAGAAAATGAAGAAATGGATGCTGACTGAATTGGAGAGACAATAAGTTCCAGGAGGTGATTTAACCTGTCAGCTCTCAGCTTATAGTCTTACAAAAGGGGGACACCCAATAAATTTTCTGAAATAAAACTGCCTTCCAGGAGTATACTGTTTTGACAGTTCTGGCTGGATATCTCCAAAAGATTCAAATTCTAGCAAGCAAACTGCTTAAGAGGCAAAACTGTGCAGACAATTTGATTTTTTTTCCCATCTAGATTTTTGTGAAACAAGGAGTTTACGCAATTGTTGAGCTTTTGTTTTCCTTTTCCAAAAATGAACTGCATACTTTTTGTTGCTTTGGAGTTTTTCTGTTGTTTTTTAAATATCCATGAGGCATTAGCTAATTCTACTTTCTTGAGCACACATAGACTCACTTAGCAAAATGAAAGAAAAGATTAAATTAACAATTAAGAAAATACTTACTGAGGCATCTTTTGGAAATTAATTCTGGTTTGTAAGTTATGTGTAATTGTTTGACTCTTTTCTACCATAAAAAGCTGCATATGTAATTATTATTATTATGACAGTTTAGTCTTAATTAATGGAAAGAATCATATCAATGTTGCATTCTTGCTGCAGTCTTATTAGGTGATGATTTTTTTTCTTTTCAGTACTTTAATGGGTTTTGTGAATTATCTAATTAGACCTGTAATATGCAATTCAAAAAACTTGATTTCTCTTGCAGAAATAGAGTTCTTGACATAAATAATCATGCGTAAAAATAAATACTCCAGAGACACAATCCTTTATGTGTTCTATAAATTCCTAGTTTAATGTTCATTTTATTCTTGGAATTGTGTGAAGAAAGCAGTGTATTCTAAATGAATATTTTTTTAGAATTATTTTGTATAACAAAATGTGTAGTTTCCATGGTGTTAGTATTCCTTAATAGTTCTTTTTATGCTTTGTTTTTCAGGTTGGCTTCATGAGCTAGGAAAACGTATTGAGTCTCCTTACTATGAGAATAATACGCTAGGAGGCCCATCAATCAGAAGTGCCTATATAGCTGCCCTATATTTCACCCTCAGCAGCCTCACCAGTGTTGGGTTTGGAAATGTTTCAGCCAATACTGATGCTGAAAAGATCTTCTCCATTTGCACAATGCTGATTGGGGGTAGGTATAAATTTAAAATGTTTTGAGGATGCACAGGGGCAAGTAAAATAAAAGCTGAAATTTTATTAACTTTTGGGTTTTAAAAAAAAAAACAACACACACAACAGAAAGTTTAATTTGAAATGGAAAAAAAAAAAACAAACAAACTTTATTTGGCTTACATTAGATAAACTCTCTTAAACTGACATGTTTCTAATCTTTTAATCATTTATGGGAACAAAAGACAGTTGTCACCCAGTAAAATAAAAACATGTTATTTTTGGTGCGTGACCCAGCCATGTGCAAGGAGACTGCCTGCATTTTGGTTACATGTCAGACATGTTTCCAGTCAGCGTGTTCAGCTCAAGTTTAGTCCCCACAGCAGCCCTGGGAATGATGGTGAAGGGAAGTGATCAGCCCAGTAGTGTATCTGCCTGTGAGCTTGTGCATATGTGCATCTGAAGGAGCAGAGAGAAGACAGTGGAACCAGGAAAAATTTTTGGTGAGCAAATCACCTCTAGAGTACTGTCCCACTCTCATCTTTTTTTGTTTGTTTGTTTGTTTTCTGCTTGCCTAGTTGTTCTGGAAATATTAGCAAGTATTACTCCAGGGCTAGTCAGTAAGGCACCAGTTGTCAGCTTTTCAGCATAAATATTCCTGGGCAAATTAAAATTGCAACTTGACACTGGAAAGCCAAGGAACATGATAAATAACCCATAAAGTATATGTTTGCAGCATCAGGTGGTATAAAGAGTGCTCTATGAACTATTGTCATTTTTCCCAGACCTGAAAAGGAGTGGCAATACTATAATGGATCATCCAAGACTGGTAATCCTGTGATTTTGACAATGTCACTAAAACACAAGCAGCTCGTTAATTGCTTTTACTGGTAGCATAAAATTATAGTTTTAAAATACAGTGTGGTCTCTGTGCTTTGGGGCTTTCACTATGCAAAATCTTCTGGAATGAAGGAAGGGTTTTTCTTTTCTATCAAGAAATCAAGAGCTCTCCTGTGCAAGGCAATGATGAATATTTAATTCCCTTCAATAGAGCAGAGCTTTCACAAACTTAATAAAGTAGAATATAAAAGTATCCTATACTTTTATTTAGTCCAGTTGTAGCAATTTCTTTTTCATTTCTTATGTTATTGAGTGGTAGATCTTATATACTTTTGCAATGAATAAATTGTGAAGAACTAGTTGACTGAATGTAAGAAGGAACTGAAAACTGAAAGGCAAAGTTACTCACAGACAAGGAGGTGTAAGAATGACCTTACCTTTTGGAAGGCATGGAAATAAAATGTATTTACTTAAGAAAGCAGAACAAGCTGGCTTGCAGATATTTTCTTGAGGAATTGTATTTTAGATCCTTCTTGAGAAAAACAGCAGAGCAAGGAAACTCAAAGGAGTTATCATCATACAGCCCAGACTTGTGATCATGCCTCAGTAAGCCCTATTAAAAATAAAGTACTAGTCTGTATACTTCAGGGCATAATACATTTTTATTTCTTAAAACATGTTTTGATGTACAGTATTTTCTGGTATTTAATTTTTTAATTCCCTAGTGGAGAATGGTGTCTAGAAAAAAAATTATGGTTTTTGCAGTTCTTAAACCAAGCTATTAGTTTCAGGAGTAATGGAGAGCATGATTCATTTTATGAGTAGTTTGTATGTACCTTCCTAATATGTGTCACTGTAAATTGAACAACTTAAGTGAATTTATTGCAACCTTAAAGAAAGTTAAAGGAGTTGAAGGAAAAAAAAAAGAATCAAGTGTTAATTTAACAGATAAATTACTTATAATTTTCTTGTTTGATTTTTACCTGCTTCTTGGTAGTAATTTTTATTTTGCGTTCATTAGAAATTGCAATTTAAGACAAGTAATATTTTGAGGATAAAACACCTTATTCAATACAGTATTTCTTCTTAAAGTTGGAAATAAAATGTACTTATTAAAATTTAACCAGAATTCCTAGGATCCCCAGCATTTGTAAAATATTAATCATATCTGTTCTCCTGCAGATGACCGTACTATATGCTGTCTTTTATTCTCCACATTCTTTGAGCAAAGAATGTGCAGTTTTGTATTTATGAGACTAGAGGGCCCTTCTAGTAACTCCATCCTTTCTGGGATTAGAATTGTTCCTATGTTCCCTAAGCAACAAAAGTGTAATTTAGAATATCCAATAACATCGAGGGGAATTTATGAAATAGAGTTCTTAGAAGTTTTTTACTTGTCTGGCTTGTTTCTAGACAATAAATTAATAGTATTTTTACAGAATGTAGGGCAGTTCTGTGACTATTTGATAAAGAAATCTAATGCCTAAACCAGCCAGTAATAGCTTGTCATTTTCAGTATCAGTTGTCTTCCAAGGTACCCAGGCAAAGACAGATTCTTCCAAAATAATAAAATATTTGTTATTGTAATAACATCATGGAGATCCCTCCACTGTTGAGCTTCTAACCTTGGAGCCTGTTGGGACACATACAAGAGCATGGATGATTTTTACATATGCATCCATACACCTCCTAACGCTTATCTCTCACACCCATTTTAAACAAGTTATCCCACCCTTAAAGAGGGTACATGATCTCTTTAGCCTATTTAGCTATGTATGGCTGAAATGCCTCAGCCCTAGCTGCTACATTTCTATTATAATATCGTGTATCTAGCATTACACAAGTCCCTCACATTTGGCTCCCCAACCCTCTGACACTAATGACTTAGTAATTCACTGCACCAGTAAGAACAACACACTGTTGATCCAGCTGATTCCTCTTACAAATACATTTCCAATTACACGTACTATTTTTCCTAACATTCATATCTGATCCTTCTCTTTATGCCCTGATTTTCATTTATATTCTTTTCCTAATGGTCTTGAATTGACTTACTCACTGGATCACCTCTACAAGAATACATATCTTGTGAAACTGCATGACATTGCAATGCTTGCTCTGTGTTTCTGTTATTGTTACCATCTGCTTTGTGTTTTATTCAGCCTAGAAAAATGTTCAACACTCCAAAATAAATAATTTTCTGCCAGTTTCTAACAAGTAAAAGCTTTATTAACCACCAAAGCACATCCTTTCCTTGTCCTGTTTCTCCGTACACACCCTGGACTTCTGTAAATTGAAGTACAAGGTCAACATCTTCTTTGTCTTGTTTACAAACCAATTCCTTTATTGCTCTGAGGAGTCTGTCTGCTTTCTTTCAAATAGCAGAAAGATAGATGTTCCTTGAGAGTAATAATTGAGCTCTTTAATAGTTTTGTCAATAAAAAATTTGCAAATGTGTATATTATATATCTTGAATCAATACCACATGAAAATCTAGCAGAGATTCTTCCACTGATAATCAACAAGCACATTTCTGCACAGACAAACCCAGGCAACCTGTTTTTATTCCCAAACCAGCCTCTAATTGCAGACAAACTCCAGTATGTTAGAACTTTCTGATAAACAATTTCACACAATATTTGACCTTCTCAAACAACATAAGAAATCAGACTGTCACTTTGAACGTATCTTTTTTTAATTTGAATTTCTGCTTTAAATGTGGGGGCTTTTTTTGTCTTCTTTTAACATCTTATTCCCCAGAATATGATATATATATCTCATTTCACTACAGATTAGTCCCTATTAGTAATTGGTTCTATTTATATGAGTTGTCTGAAATTATGACATTCTATTTAATTGCTAACTAATCGTTTGAATCTAGTTTTCAAACTGTTTCATAATTTCTCGTTATTTCCTGAGCATGCCTATCCACGTGCATTCAGAAAGACATAGAACTACTTGAAAGAGTCCAGCACAGGGCCACCAAGGTGATGCAGGGAGTGGAACATCTTCCTTATGAGGACAGGCTGAGGGAAGTGGGTCTCTTGAGCTTGGAGGAGACTGAGGTGTGACCTCATTAATGCTTACAAATATATAAAGGGCAAGTGTCAGGAGGATGGAGCCAGGCTCTTCTCAGTGATGACCAATGATAGGACAGGGGGCAATGGGTGCAAGATGGAGCATAAGAAGTCACATCTGAATGTAAGGAAGAACTTTTTCACTGTGAGGTTCACAGAGCCCTGGAACAGGCTGCCCAGAGAGGTTGTGGAGTCTCCTTCTCTGGAAACATTTACAACCTGCCTGGACACATACCTGTGTGACCTAACATAGGTGATCCTGCTCTGGAAGGGGGGTTAAACTAGATGATCTTTCAAGGTTCCTTTTAACT
>VXBZ01005658.1:205236-248612 GCA_013399135.1 Heliornis fulica | reverse complement strand
CTATAATTTGTCCCAGACATTCTTTTGCTTGGTATCCTGTCTAGATAGTATCAGGTGTGGTTCTAACCTTTCCAATGACTATGACTGCTAGTGACACAAAAATGGAAATGAATAGTCATATGAATGCATATTACTCAAATGCTTTACTATATCTGTGAAGCAGGAAAACAGTCTTCTGTGAAGATCTTGTTTATTTGCTGTGTTCCATTTTAGTGATCAACAAGTCATTCCACATTATTTCTGTCCCCCCTTAGCTCTGATGCATGCCTTGGTGTTTGGCAACGTGACTGCCATCATTCAAAGGATGTACTCCAGGTGGTCCCTCTATCACACAAGAACCAAGGATCTGAAGGACTTTATACGGGTCCATCATCTGCCACAGCAGTTGAAGCAAAGGATGCTTGAATATTTCCAAACCACATGGTCTGTCAATAATGGAATTGATTCCAACGAGGTAACCAAATAAGGGAGGTTGTGTGTTTGATGGTTTTGACCATTGACTTAGAGTCAGGGATGGGTGAGGGGGTAATTTTCCTTTTGTAATCCTGTTTTGTGTGAAGTTACATATAAAAAAGATCATGACTAACAATTAAATCTGGGAAGAGTGTATGCCATTGAAAATTCTGGTTTAGAATATTGTATAAATTTATTACAAAATTGAACCCCTCCATAATTGTGAAATGTTGATGAAGTATTCATGGGAACACTTTTGGACAATGCCAGCAGAAACCTCAACCTTTCACCAAACAACAACAACAAAAAAAAACCCTATTTGGCTTTCTGGGTTTTAATGGAGGGGTTTCTTTACTGCCCTTTCCTCCCTCCTTACTTTTCTTCTTTGCAATCCTGTAAACAAGCAGTTCGGCCTGATTTTTATGTTATTAATTTCCCTATTTTTTAAAATATTGCAGAATGTAACATGAGAGTGAAATCAAGACAGATTTCTTGTTATGTCTTTGTTTTAAATTACTTATACAGGTTATGTATTACTATACTGCAGAAGAAGTAATGACTTCTCTCTGCTGGAGTCTTATTTGAATGATCCATTCACTTTAGAATTCTTGTTACATGTCATTATAAAACTCAGTGGCCTCTAAAGGTAATGTGGAAACAAGTAGAAAGCTTTGGGTTTGAGAACATTCTTTTCCTGATAAATGCTTTTTGTGGTGAGTACGTCACAAAGAACGGGATTTTCAACAGCATCCTAGCAAGAGAAAAAACCTAGTAAGATTTAGAAAGATACAAAAACCATTTAGACACCAAAACTTTCATAGACCTGGTTAAGGATCTCCTTCAGCTTCTGAAGGATCTCCTTTCAGCCGCACTGAAAGTGACTGTTTTACTACAGCAGCAGACTTGAGACCATTGCTATTTCATGATTTGCCTTTTATTCACAAACTGACTTATCTAAGATCAATTGGTCAAGTGTCTGATTGCATTGCTCAGATGCATGTTCCCATCAAACTACAGACTAAACTATGCATGTGGGTTTGTAGTTTGCATGGTCCAGACCTCTGCCTGTAGGCAAGCAGTATACTTTGCATCAGTGGAGCTGATCCTTGAAATCACTTAAACATTTTTTAAAAGCTCCACCTGTAGTTTTTGATGAATTGAGAAGTTATATTTCATTCTCAGAAGACTACCTCCAAGCACAAATATTTTTGTCTCACTTATGCCATCCTGCAGCAGATATTCTGTAAAACCTGTATAGGTATCATTGTGTTGGCCAGACTACAATGGGAATTTGTCTAAAATTAAGACATATTTAAAATAGGAAAACCTTATGGCCTTTTAGTTTTTGTAGGTTTAATTTCCACTAAACACACACCTTGTCTCTAGTCTTTTCCCAACTCTTCTTCAGTGTTCAATTGCATCATTAAAAAAAAATAAATCAAAAAACAAAGCAACAAAAAAGAAACACAACCTCCTCCCCCACCACCCTTAGAGGTTTACTACTTAGAAGGTTTTAGAGTTATTCCTCTTCCAGTGGTTTTGCCATGTAGGAAACAATACAGTCTATTGATGAGCTTCATAGAAGCATTTAAAAAAAATCCAAACTACATTCATTTTTGCTTTGTTTTCAGTGTATATACATATGTATATCTATATAAAATGGTATATATACCTGAACAAACCTATTGTGTTCTAACAGCTGAGAACTTAGACAAGGTAAAATTGTGCATTATGGAGAAGCATTCTTGACACTTTTTTCTTGAATAAAGGCATAATTTTATTCATGTTTTTCCTGGAAGTTATTAGTGTTTATTGGAATAGTAATTTATTGAGACATAGCTCGCATGTCTTATCAGGGGGATGAGGATCAAAAGGTAATCTTTGCATCAATACGAAATTTGTAAAAGAAGAAACAAATTATTTTACAAGTTTTCTCTCTTTTTTTGGGCAGCTTTTAAAAGACTTCCCAGATGAGCTGCGTTCAGACATCACCATGCACTTGAACAAGGAGATTTTGCAGCTCTCCCTTTTCGAGTGTGCCAGCCGCGGTTGCCTCAGGTCTTTGTCCCTGCATATCAAAACCTCCTTCTGTGCTCCTGGGGAATACCTCCTTCGGCAGGGAGATGCCCTGCAAGCGATCTACTTTGTGTGCTCAGGTTCTATGGAAGTTCTGAAGGACAGCACCGTGCTGGCCATTCTTGGTATGCTCATAATCATTGCTTCAAAAAGAAAAATTGGTCCTCCAATGCAGGAGGACTTTCACTGCTAACTGATGGCTTAGCATGTCCTAGTAGCCTGATGAGAAGGAATTTGTTCAATTTTAATATGCTATTCATGCTCTACAGACATCCCTAATTTCTTTTAAAATTCCTTATACCTTAAGGAACTTTCAATTGCTGAAGTGTTAGCTGCACAGTATTTCACATTTAACCTGATTTTTCTGTACTTATTGTCTCTCCGTTGCATGCAAGGAGGTGCTTGCTAGGTTTTGATATAAATTGCTGCTTTCAACTAAATATGATGACAGTATTGACACCTCAGAGGACATTGGTTATTAGTTCACAAATCTTTCATGAAAATCAGTGGCCAGGAAGTGCTGCTTCAAGCATTCAAATAAAAGCATTCAAATGAAAGGAATGCGAGCCCACTCTCATTCCCTAATGCGCGCATATGAACACCTCTTGCAGGGCAGTCACGTGGTGAAAACAAACATTGTGGGTTCTGCTCCCCAAAGGGTTTCCTCTTCAGGCTAACTGATGCTGCCAGCAGTCATCTGAGTATATTGGAACAGAGAAAGGCCANGATAAAGTAAAATATAAAATTTAATTCTAAAGAATTATTATTATTATAATATCTCTTTAGAATTAAATATATTCTTCTTTCTAATAACTTTTAATATTCTTATAAAGCAGAGTTAAAAGGAACATTTCCTTCTTTGCTTTCCTTCCTGTTTTGTGGGATTGCACTAGACTGTTGACAATTCAAGCTTCTGGTCTTCTGTAATTGAATTTCCTTTATTTTACTAGCATGTGTTTATTTGGTCTTTTTTTAGAATATAAATGTGGTACTTGTCCAATTTGTTTCATAAATCTTTAATTCCATCAGAGTGACAGCCCACATCATCATTCATTTGCAATCGGGAAGTTTTAGAATGCTTGATTTTATTGGATCACATAGATCAAAGCTATAAAATATGGCTTAGATAAAACATAAGCTTAAATGCAGCAAGAGGTCAAGAGCTGCCCCCACTGGAACTATGATTTCATCAATGATTCCATTTTCAGGCACTTCTGGAAATGTTAATGAAAGCCTCATTGTGTAATGGTGACAACGAAAAGTGTAAGAAGGAGATTTGTGGACCTCTAAGAGAAGTTAATGAAATTGTAATGCAAAAACTTAAACATAATGTAATGATATAATGTTTTGTTACAACTAATGGGAGCTTCATCGTTTAAACCTAATTAGCACCAGCACAGGGTGAATGGAAGTCCCTATGAGAAACAATGTTACTGCTGTGGTGTAAATCCAAGCAGCAGGTTTTTTCCCTGACACTACTGGGTTACTTATAGTTCCCAGACCAGTATTTTATAACTCTGTAATGATTCTAATTCTAGTGGATTAGTTTTTGTTTACTGAACCATTCTCACTAATATACCATACAGCAACAATACAGTGAAATGCTGTGATTAAATACAGCTTCGCTTCCTCCTGAGACTGCTTGATAACTAATAATGACAGGATGTTTCTAATAGGAAAATACATTTCAGTATAACAGTTAAATAATGTTTGAGCATACATCTTAGATTTGTTTAAAAGTATTAGTCATAAGTGATTTAAAAATTATCCATAAAGAGAAGAAATTTATAATTTTGTATGTCCTAGATATATTAACAAGCAAATGTGTCAGCATAAACATCTGTAAATAATTTTTTCTCCAATGAAAAAGACAAAGCAAGCTACTAAGAATTACTTACATATGAAACAGATATTGATACTCAAGGTGTAAACACTTCAGAGCTCTAGTAATTCTTCATGAAACAGCAAAAAATACTATTGTGATCTATCAGATTTACCTTTGCCTTGTTTACCTAAGATAGTACTAGCAATTGCAATTTTGAAGAGATGCCAAAGTAGCATTAATGTATGCATATTCCTAGAATAAAAGAGAATCCCTCAGTTTAACTTACTTTTCAAGTACATAATTTTCTGTGTATATCCAGTTACATGGTGGGTGGATTTTCAGATTTTACAGTCTGCATTTATTAACCACAGGATAATGTAAGATTGGAAGGGACCTCTGGAAACCATGGAGCCCAAACCTGCTTAAAGCAGGTCCAATTTAGTTTAGCTTGCTCAGGGCAATTTCCAGGCAAGTTTTGAACACCTTCAAGGATGATGATTCCACAGCCTCTCTGAGCAGCCTGCCCTACTGTTTGACCAGGCTCACAGTGACTTTCATTTCTTTATTTCTAATCACAATTCCTTTTGTTACAACTTGTGCCCAGTACATCTTGTCACACTGCACCCTAAACAGCAGCCTAGCTCTGTCTTCTCTGAACTTTTCCATTAGTCTGTTGAAGACAGCAATAACACCTTTTCTTCTTAAGGCTGAACATTACACAGCTTTTCAGACTCATTATTATACTCCAGTCCCNTTGTTTCTTTTTTTTTTTTGCTAGATGACTGTTTTGCTTTACCAGGGGTAAGCCCCCCTCTCTGTAAAAGTTAGTGATTGACCTCTCTTTAGCATCTACTAAAGTGATTCAATTTACCTCCAGCTAAAGGATGATTAGACTTCTCTGATTTAATGTACATAAAGTGTTTTGATAAAGTAAAATATAAAATTTAATTCTAAAGAATTATTATTATTAGACTTTCATTTCTTTATTTCTAATCACAATTCCTTTTGTTACAACTTGTGCCCAGTACATCTTGTCACNCTGTGGTGTAAATCCAAGCAGCAGGTTTTTTCCCTGACACTACTGGGTTACTTATAGTTCCCAGACCAGTATTTTATAACTCTGTAATGATTCTAATTCTAGTGGATTAGTTTTTGTTTACTGAACCATTCTCACTAATATACCATACAGCAACAATACAGTGAAATGCTGTGATTAAATACAGCTTCGCTTCCTCCTGAGACTGCTTGATAACTAATAATGACAGGATGTTTCTAATAGGAAAATACATTTCAGTATAACAGTTAAATAATGTTTGAGCATACATCTTAGATTTGTTTAAAAGTATTAGTCATAAGTGATTTAAAAATTATCCATAAAGAGAAGAAATTTATAATTTTGTATGTCCTAGATATATTAACAAGCAAATGTGTCAGCATAAACATCTGTAAATAATTTTTTCTCCAATGAAAAAGACAAAGCAAGCTACTAAGAATTACTTACATATGAAACAGATATTGATACTCAAGGTGTAAACACTTCAGAGCTCTAGTAATTCTTCATGAAACAGCAAAAAATACTATTGTGATCTATCAGATTTACCTTTGCCTTGTTTACCTAAGATAGTACTAGCAATTGCAATTTTGAAGAGATGCCAAAGTAGCATTAATGTATGCATATTCCTAGAATAAAAGAGAATCCCTCAGTTTAACTTACTTTTCAAGTACATAATTTTCTGTGTATATCCAGTTACATGGTGGGTGGATTTTCAGATTTTACAGTCTGCATTTATTAACCACAGGATAATGTAAGATTGGAAGGGACCTCTGGAAACCATGGAGCCCAAACCTGCTTAAAGCAGGTCCAATTTAGTTTAGCTTGCTCAGGGCAATTTCCAGGCAAGTTTTGAACACCTTCAAGGATGATGATTCCACAGCCTCTCTGAGCAGCCTGCCCTACTGTTTGACCAGGCTCACAGTGACTTTCATTTCTTTATTTCTAATCACAATTCCTTTTGTTACAACTTGTGCCCAGTACATCTTGTCACACTGCACCCTAAACAGCAGCCTAGCTCTGTCTTCTCTGAACTTTTCCATTAGTCTGTTGAAGACAGCAATAACACCTTTTCTTCTTAAGGCTGAACATTACACAGCTTTTCAGACTCATTATTATACTCCAGTCCCTGATCATCTTGATGGCCTCTTCTGGACACACTCTAGTGTGTTGATAGTCTGTCTTGTAGTGGGAAGCCCAAAACTGGACAAGGTATGCTAGCTGTGGTCTGACAAGTGACATATAAAGAGGAAGAATCACTCTCTGGGACTTGCTGGCTGTGTTCTTGCTATGGCTGGCCAGTATGTCATTGGCCTTCTTTGCTGCAAGGGCAAATTGCTGACTCATGCTCAACTGGTCCATGAGGATCCACGGGTCATTCCTCCTTCACTGCTGCTTTCCAGCTAGTCAGTCCCCAGCACATACAGCTTCAGGGATGTTTCCATCCCAGGTGCAGCACTTGTTATTTGTGTTTGTTGAACTTAATGAGGTTCCTTTCAGTACTTGACACATTCACTGAGAATGAGAATAGCAGCTTTGCCCTTCAGCGTATCATCAACAATTCCACACAATTTGGTTTTGCCCATAAACATGCCAAGAATGCACCCCATCACACTGACCAAGTCTTTAACTATGCCAGTCTGCATAACCTTTTGAGGAAGGCCTCTGCTTTAATGCCTACTCTTTGGATTTCCTACCTCATAAGAGGTTTATGGAAGCTTTGAACTATTATTTTTTTCAGTATATGGTCATTTTTGGTTTTTAATACATCTATTACTCTAAGGCAGCCTTTTCCTTAAGTGATAATGTAATGCCTTAAGAATTCTTTTTTTTTTCTTGACAAAATTGCCATCTAGCTACTAATCTATATAACAACCTATACAATTAAGACATATCATAAAGCATGGCTATGCAGCCGTAGCTATGTTAGATCGTGAATGTGTTACAATCCAAATTTCAAGTGAAAGGGTCTATACTTAATCGTGTCATTGTTAAAATGGTATCTTAATACCTGTCTGTTCTAAAACAAACTAGAAACATAATGGTTTTTTTTCAAATACAAAATTACACCTGCTATTAATTACCAGTATAAATCCTAAATTTATAGATATTTACTTGATTGCTCCATTAAAGCAGATAGTTTTATGTCTGGAAAATTGTCTTTATATCTCCAATTAATTACATAGAAGATTGTGCCTAGGAAAAAGAAAGACTTTTTTAGATAAAGATCCTTTAGAATGTTATTAATTAAACAGTGGGATTTAAGATTTAGTAATTGTGTTAAACAGATTTATGATTCAAAGAAGAAGTAAAGAATTCATGCTTTGAAAATCATTAATTTTGTGTTTTAGGTAAAGGAGATTTAATTGGAGCAAATCTATCCATTACGGATCAAGTTATTAAAACAAATGCAGATGTTAAAGCTCTAACGTACTGTGACCTCCAATGCATTATCCTCAAAGGTCTCTTTGAAGTTCTGGACCTTTACCCAGAGTATGCTCACAAGTTTGTTGAAGACATACAGCATGATCTCACCTACAATCTAAGAGAAGGCCACGAAAGTGATGTAAGTATCTTTAAAGTCTCTGCAGCTATTGTTACTTTTAAGATGTTTCTCATACTTTTTCCAGTTCTCATAGTTTTGTCACTGTAAAGAAATAATACTCAGATTATGTTAAAAGGACTGCTGTTCTATTTGTTCGATAATTCAGTCATTACCTGCGTGAATGGTTTAGCAGCCGATCCGATCATAAACAGTGAATGTGTTCTCTGCTTCTAATTTTTACATAGAAAACATCCACTATGGGAGAACATTCTTCTCCGATATTTTGTCATTCTTTACTTATGTTTAAAAACAATTCATGTTTATGTAACACATATATCCAAATAAAGGTATTTAACTATACCTTTTCCAGCAACTCATGTGCCAGTCTAATGAACATTCATTTCATTGATGACTGATTATCACTTCTTAGTTAAGAATGTCATCACCCACAATCAAAATGAGAAACAGTTGCTTCTCTTTACACTGTTATCAAAATGTTTTTACCATTTAAATGAGCAATTTCATGTGAAATAACAAAAAATTCCCAATAAATCATAGCTGAAAGATTTTTGTGTAGACTTAGAGTACTTGAACTTAGGTAGCAAATATTTATATTCAGATTTTAATAGTGAAATTATTTTATGAGAGCTCTCCTTTTTCGGCTTAACAATGTGAGTGTACAAACATAGTGATAGCCAAACCTTTTGTTTGATATTTAACAATTCAGGTATTTTTCTTTGTATTGTGCTTCTCCTACACACGGAGATAGTTAAATTAAAAGCACACAACTGGGGACCAGGATACTATCAAGACAGGGGATAGATGTAATGACAAGGAAACGTAAAGGACAAATAGTTCATGTATCTGGGCAGACCTTGTGTAGCCATTATCTTCTATATAGCATAGACAGACACTCACTGTTGTGAAGAGTGGCCTGTTGCTTCTCTGGTTGTGAACAAAGTTGTCAATGACTTCCCTGCTGGCACATTGTCTTCCCTGTTCATGCACACTCACACATGTTTCTGTGCAGCAGGTTATGGAAAGCTCTGGCCTGCAGTAGTCACCTGTGGAAAGTGTTGCTGGCCTGAGGGACTTCTAGGCTCCTCTGACAGAACTGCTCTAATACATGCAAAAATAGTGGGCCAAAGACTTGTTTCAGCTCAAACATGCAATGAATGTGCTATATATGCTGATTTTTACGTCTGCTTTTCACTAGGTATACTTTGGCGCCTTTGTTTCCACAGCAAACAATTGCTGTAGAAAGTTGTAAAAATATAAATAAAATGAAATATAAATAAATAGAAACTTCTAAAGAGTAAAATAAGAAAATAATCAGGGCATCTAATTTGTTTGTCTCTTGAAATATCCCCAGACTTCCCACTGCTGAAGACAGCAGCTGAGAGAGTACGTATGTGTTCTGAGAGCTTTAAAACTAGTTTGTATAACCAACACGTTTTCACTGGGGTGAAAGATAGGGTTTAGAAGCTGATTGCAGTATCCTCTCCAGATTTGTCATGGACCTTTAATGAATCCCCACAATGTATTGCTTCATGCTTTTCTGTATGATGACAATTCTGGGGTTCTCAGCTGCATGCACACACAGCTTTTATAAAATCAGGGATGAGGCCTCCTAGTTAGAGTCAGCTGAGTGACGTACTCTGACAGCAAACCTACCCCAGTCTAGAAGGTGAGTTTGAAGGCAGGAAAAGAACCTTCTCACACTTACTGTGGAAGATGGTGTTTAAAGCAGTGCAAGCCATATCCAAGCACTTTTTCTGCTTTAAAGAGGAAAATATTTACAACATTTGTGAATACACACTGAATTTTCATGGTATAATCCATTATCTCAAACTTCAAGGGAAAATTAAAAAAAGTTACTGACACTGAGTAGCATCCAGAATAAGGACACCCAAGACAGATTATCATAGTATCACTTCTTCCTACATCCTTGCATTAACTATGTTCTCCATTAGAGTTTCTCTGGCAGCAGAATTAACCTTGGTCAGATGCATCTCATTTTTTAGACAATCATTTTATTTAGCTATAAGGATAAAGAGCGGGAATAGTAGTAGTAGTAGTCATGGTAGTAGTAGTAATAGTAATAATAATTTTACCACCGCAAAAAGAGGACTCAACAAATGAGGGAAGATATCTGTGTGGCAAGTATGCCTAGTTAACCACACACACTGCTTCACCTAGAAAATGCCATGTCTTCATAAATATAATATGCAAGCAGAAATAATCTGAGAGTTATCTGATGGCTTACCTTGATAGAATAGTAAGAAGGTTTTCAGAAGTACAATTTGTGGGTATGAAAATATCGACTTTTATTTAATATAGTATCATTTCTGAGTAATGGTGCTATAGAAGAGTTTGCAGGAGTTGCACTGTAGCCTGTTTTATCTATCTCTGAGACAGGGAAATTTTACTTCTGCAAATGTCTGTGACTTCTGCAGCTGTATGGAAATTTTGGGTTTGGAGAGCTTTTCCATAGTTAAACAGTAGATTAATTAATATGAATAAGTCCATTTCTCCCTCTTGTTTTTTTTTTTTTTTCTTCGGCATTCTAAATTACTGCAATTTTTCTACTGAGCATGAATTTAGTATTTTTGAAAATGTATCAGAAGCAACATTTATGGTCAGGTGATTTCTAGGGTGAAATAGCATGACTGGCCAAGTGCCTTTCAGTCCTGACCTAAAATATTATTGCATTTTCAGTCATAGTCTACTAAAACTAACTTAGACTGTAGATCTCCTAACACGTTAAGTCCACATTAAAAAGGCAAGGCTGCAGAAAGAAGCAGTTCTGGTGACCTATTATCCCCTTCTTTTTGCTGTTTAAACTGTGCATCACACACAAAATTGAATAAGAGATTTGATGTGAATTAAAAGTAAGTGGATCAAAAAGGACCAGACGTCATTGTGAGTTTCCTTATCCTATATGCTTAGCACTAGATCATGTAACCTTCATATCCACACAGAAATCTCTAGGGGAACCTTTAAAATTTGTTTTCTTGGTTCACTTGCAAGTCTAAGACTATATACAAGTAAATAAAATCCAAGAAAAGTGGAATGGTGGAAAAGGCTCTAGGACTTCTGTAGCTATGTCACTTTTCAGTAAAACAAGGAGGACCTGTAACCAGATTTCCCTGTTACAAGTAGTAACTTTGTCTGGTTATAAAAAGATTGAAAGTGTTTAAACAACCATGGAAGAAAAGCTCAGGAGATTTTAAGTATAGTAGCTGGCAATGGTGTAACTATTTCAGCCTCTAATGAGTAGCAAATGGAGAAACAGAAAGACACAAAACCAAGGAGATAAAAGGTTTCAATGGTTCCTCATGATAGCTCAAAACTCAGACGTTGTTAAGTGATGCATGATTATAACCATTAGTGTGTGCAATCACACTGGAAATGCCAGTATGCCATCTTTTTTATATATTCCCATCAATGAGATAGAAATTAGAAAATAAAGTCTTCACATGGATTATATATATTCTGTCCTTTACTTTCTCTGTGCATTTTGCTCAATGAACCTCTAACTGTTTTTTGAAATATACTCAATTTTCTGAGGACATTTAGAAAAAAAAACAAAAAACAACATAACCAATTTGCTTGGTAGATGGAGATACGACATTAAAACAATTCAGCCATTCAGGTATCTGACCTGTTTTTTCTAGGTCTGCGATTATGATGTCACAGTCATGAAATAGTTTCATAAATGACACCACCCCACAGAAATAATTTTGCACAATATATTACAGGTTACATACATAGCAGGTAGTGAGAGTGTCAGATATCTGATAAAACTAAGCACTGTTGAGAAGGTTCTTACAACCTATAATTCCATTATGTGAAAAAAGATGGAAGGGATTTTGCTATTCATCAGCCTTGGAAAACATTCTATTTAATACATTTGGAGAACAGTAGCAGATGTTCATAACTGTGAATTATCCTATGAGAAACACAGAATAGGTAAATATTTGCACGATAGCTCTCTGGGCTTGGTAACAAGCTTATTGTTTCTGATTATGTCTTGTGTCTGTGCAGAATTTTAAAAAAAACCTGTGCTTGTAGACAGGACTTGTAACTAGTAAGAATCTTCTTTCCTTTTTGTAGCCTTAAATGTGCTGTTCTGTCTCTTACAAGACTTTCCCTTCCCCTTCCACCCAAAGGAGGATAAACTGCTCTCTTTAAAATGAAAATAGGTGGTTTCTGAAGTGGGTATAGGATTGCTTCCTTCAGTGCATCTACAGTGTAATTGAAACATAATGACAACAGTTGCACAAGTGGTAGGTTCTCGGGAATGCTGAGTCTTCCTGCAGCTTATCCATGCTCCTTGATAATTAAATAAATAGAAAAAATTCAAAAGGCCACCAAGAAGCAATAACTATCCAAAAAGTCTTATCTGACTAAACAGAGCTTAATTCTTGTCCTTTGGAGAGTCTGGTGTTTATAATTTATTACATTTTAGTGATTGAGTTGTGGAGTTTTTTAATATAATAAACCCTACGTTGCTATTAGCAGTACCAAACAAATTACAAAGGATGCTTCTCATTTTCTACTGGGAAACCTGACAACTGGCCAAACCAATTGTAAACAGCTCTAAGCTCTCAAGCATGCAACAAAGGGCACAGTCTGGGATGAAAAATGTCTACAAATTCTTATCTAAAATATGCTGTTTCCTGGTTCATTCAAGCTAAGCATTAAACAATTGTTTTAAGAGCATATATGCAATTCCACCTTATTTCTTTTTAATTTGTTTATTTCTAAAATTGCTTTTATCTTTCTTTGTGTTCACTGATTGTGTTGTTCCTGTAGGTATAAAAAAAAGGTAGCAGAAATATTTTGAATACAAACACAAAATTCAGTTGAAAGTCTGACTAGTTACTGTCTTTTAGCTAGTAGATTATTAATTCGACATACATTAATTCTTGCCTCTTTACTGGTGCTTTTTTAGGTATTCTAGTATAGGTGTGTTTATGAAGGCTACTTTCCAATGTCATAATAACTCAGAAGGAATTTTATCTGTTACTTATTTGATTATCTATTATTGATCAGCAATGGAAATAACATGACATTTCTCCATTTTTAATGCATTATTATTGCAAAATAAATAGTATTTTGTTACTATCTAATCAAAGCTATCCCATTTCCAATTCTATAAATGTTAAGGAAAAAATAGGCTTTTTTTTTTTTAAATGGTTGCTTTTAATTTTGGCAGGTATTATAAAATAAGAAAACCTGATAGAAACTTCAGTCACATAATTACTTTTTGATATGTTTACATTTCAGATTTTAGAAAAAAATAATATTTCTGAGGTATTTCTTGGTACCTATGTTTTTCATGTATCTGGGACCACCTGGATTTATTTTTTTTTTCTTCTTCTTTCCTCTTTCTCTCTTGCTCACCTTCCTCCAAAATAAATTACCTTATTGCTGAACAAGGCAGCACTTGTATATCTTCACTTATACAGCTCAATTCTGTGTTCTATGCCAAAAGTAGCAGTACAGTGCAGCTGTAGAAGGGCCGGTATGATTTTCCTCTTGCAGACCTGGTGGCCTTTTCTTTTTCTTTTTCTTTCCTAGTATCCTTACTATAAGAAATATTATTTTTTGTTTATTTCTTTTCCTGTTATGCTCTTGTTTCATTCTTGTAACCTTCAGTCATTCTAATATTTTTGAAAATAATGACAGACATACAGCTATACAGTCTGATTTTGTCTCTAATAGTTTATTCTTCTGATTTGTGGCCATTTTCCACTTTCCCCATCACAATTTATTGATGCAATTAAGTATCTTTTCCAATAATTATTTTTTTCCATTATAATTCTCATGTCTTTATAAGTCTTTTCTATCTTATGCATAAAACAGATAATTGCCTGTAAGGACGAAACCCGCAAGATTTAAATGTTTAAATAAGTGACAAAATTTGACTTCTATTTTTAGCTTTTGAGTAATTTTGAACAATCTCCATTCTCATTCATTTCACTTCCTGGGATTATTGCATTCTGCATCAGATTATAAAGCTTAACCAGATGGTTACATGTGTGTGTGTGGGGGGGAAATTTCCAAGCTAGCAAAGCAGCTTAATGATGTATTTAGACTATGGTATAAGGAGGGTATAAAACATTGTCTTAAGCAGAATTTTGGCCAGGAAAACATCTTGACTTTCTGAGAGTATTGCCTTAAAATATTTCTGTTTTAATTACACAGGTATGCAGATTATAACTTTTTCCAATAGGATTCACTGTGCCTCAGGATATATAATGTAAATTTTACAATATTAATATTTTATCTTTGTCTCTACATTGAAAAAATTGAAAGCAAAATTAAATATATTTTAACCTTAAAATGGCATGTATTTAGAGGGTTAATATTTTTTCATAATTGCTTTTATTTTGAATTGATATAGAAACAAGAAGAGAATAGTTTTAAATTTAAAAGCATTCTTACAGTAACACGTCCTTTCATTATTGCATGTAAACTGATTCACGAAGGAAATTATAACATTTACCACAGTTTCTTCCATCAGAACACTAGTTCTGAAGGCATAGGCAACCTTGAGATGTAATCAGAATGTCAGCCTGACTTATATAGTAAATTTCTTATATCACAGCATCATTAAAACCTCAGGATACATGCTGAAGTGTGTGAGATTAAATATGATGTAGTCTTTGAGCAAACTGACTATAATTACTGAAACTTATGTATTGAGTAAGCCTTCTCCTTGAATACAAGTATGTGTTCTCAATTTTCTTGAGCTGGTAGCATTTTCAGTGCAAGTTTTTAAAGCGTAGAATAGTAGAATAGCTGAAGTTGAGATCCACCCTCTGCTGAAAGATATGAAAGCATCTAAAAACAAAACCAAAAATTATTCATGTAAAATGCAACCCAAGATATATCAGCATTTTTTTTAATAATCTATACCTTCAGTCAATAAAACCAGAACTACAGAAGCTACCTACAGAACTGTAACAAGACCTCTGCTGAAAATTTAGTTCCCACCTCAGATATACAGGTACTGTTTCAATCCTGTGTAAAATAACAACAGGATTGTACTAAGAAATATACACCATATATATGGTACAGTACTGCATATATGTTAAGTATTGAGGGACAGGCTCCAATGAGAGTCACACTATGTTAATTCCTTCAGGAAAACAGACACTGGATTTCTCTGACACTGAGTTTGATTTTATGTCATGGTACTTAGAAAACTGAAGGAAAACTTATTATTGTCCATGTCACTTTAGTTTTTAACTGATGCAGAACTTCTTGAATAACAAAGCTGCCAAGACCTCCCAAAAGCTACATACTTAGCTTTTCTGTATTATGCGTGTGTAGAAAACACAAATTGCATCTCAGGGGAAGGAAATTATGATGGTTCTCTTACTTAACAAGGTTATATACTTAGACTTCTACTGATATGTTCACATGCCAGGACATGTCTTTTTCCCCTGAGGTGAAATCATGCAAACTGCTTTTGCAGTTACTGTGAGTCTGGTGCCTTTCCCAAATCTGAACTCTGAATACATCTAGGGGCCAGATGTGTGCTCAATTTGTACTTTTTATCCTTCTAGGAGAACTGGCTAGAGGTTAATCAACTGATCAAGTTGCTAACCCAAAAATCAAAATATTCATTATATAAAATAAAATTTTCTGAGAAAAAACAAACAAGGAAACAAAAAAAAAAAAGAAAAAAGCCAATAGATTTCCAAATAAGGGAACAGATTATGCTTGTCCCTGCCTCCTTCTTTGTAACGTTTACCCTGAAAGCCAAAGCTAGACTTCCTAAAAGTCTCCACTGATATGCTGCTGTTGAAGGGAAGTCACACTGTCTCTTCCTTGCTTTTGCCCTTGAGTGCTAGCAAAACAGCAGGGCAACATTGGGGATGCTTGGAAATAGACAATTGTGGGTGATAAATTTTGTGGGGAGAGTATTTTTCAAGATCCAGTCCACTGTCTTCCTCCTTTCACTTCAAGAACCTCTCTGTAGTTAAATACCCATATTTATGTAACAATTATGCGATCTCTCTGACTGTAATCAAACTGTAGGAATATTAAAGAGTATCTCTTTTGCCTTCAGTAAACTGCAGGCTTTTCCAAAACTGCATGCTGCCAGAATAGTGCAGTCAGTGTCAGGTCTATTGTCTGTTTCAACAATTCCTACTTTTTACTTTTTTTGACCTTGTTGACAGTCTCTTCCTTAATTATTTTTCTGAAGTTTTATTAGCACAGGTTTTCTATGAAACATATATATTCAGAGAAGTTTGGGACACTAATTTTTTCTCCTGTTTCAGGGCAGGAGAAAGTAATGTCAGAATGTAAAAGTTAAAATATCAAATTATACCAACAAGATTTAGCATTTATTCAATTCTTGATTTGGAGCAAGAGGGAGAGGGGTTAATTTTTTTTCTGTGATGTGTTTTATTTTTTTAACATGAAATGTAATAGATCCTGTGTTGTTAAAAAACCGTCAAAGTATAATATTTTGCTTAATGAATGCAGTGAACTTAACACCTAGGTTTTGAAGAAATGCATGACAACTAATTTTTAATACTAAATATAAAAACTCGTGATAAATTTGAAAAAAGTTAATTTGAAAAAAAAACAACAAACAAACAAAACCAACTTATCCGAAGCTAACCACAACCAGACAGTTACTGAAGTGTCCTAAATTCACAGGCTATAATAATTTCTTCAAAAGATAAGAATAATGTAACAGAATGACCTAACAGAAGACTGTAGGGCTCATGGCAATTCACAGGTATTGGTCACAAAGGAAAAAATACTGGTGACAGTTACATAGTTCAGTTTTGCTGCTAATTCAGTACACTCTATACTGTAAGTAGGATCGGAGAATTTGGAAAGCAGCTGCTTTCACATAATACGTCTTCTTTCTCTCTCCATTAAGCAAGAGAAAGAGACAAGAATAAACCTGAGAAGATACAGGAACAAGTTAGTGTGCTATAGAAAGTCTTAATAAGAATTTTCTAAAAAAAAAAAAACCATAGATATAAAACAAATCTAACCTGAAGAAATTTCTGTGCATGATTGAATGTGTAGTGATTTAAAGGATTTGTGATATTTCATTGAAAAATTTCCTGATTATGGAAAAGTGAGTCCTGAACACGTGAGGCATTAAGCTTTTCAGCAGTATAATAATCCCTTGTTATGTATTTCTATCATTTCCATTACCATACACTAAATTTGCAAAGAATAGAACATATGGCATGTATTCTTGTTTTTTCTCCCAATGCTGCCAATGCTCTTAAATGGGTTTATCCTGTTTCCAAATGCTAAGAACATTAATATTCTAGTTTAATTTCAAATCCTTTCCTGAAAGTGTATTTTATCCTTTTAACTCCTCAGGCACAGAGAATTGCTCATATATATCTATATACCATATATATACCCAAAGGTTACAAGCAAATCATTGAAATTGTTTCTATTTTTGTTTCTATTTCTTGTGAAGGCAACAGGAATCAGGCCAGGAAAAGCTGATCATATTCTTTTGAGCCCAAACCCACAAATTTATTTACCTGGACATTTAATGTATTAACCCCGAATTTAGTTGCATCATTATATTTTTCTTTTTACGGTTTTATAAGTGAAGTTACTCTTGAATTATTGTGCAGCTAATTACCTGGTTTGGCCACAATTTCTGGTAGAGATTCTTCTCTAAAACTGCTGTCTCTTGACCCTGGAAAAATCTTCAGATCGTTAGCTTTTGACAGCAAACCAGCATTTTCAGAATGAGATAGGTGATTTTAGTGCCTATAGTAAGCAATGTTAGAGATTACTGAATTTTAAGCTCTCCATATTAACATATTAAACAAGTTAAAGATTATAGATTTGAGATTGTGTACATGTAAGAATTCAATATGAGTCTGCTTTTGGTGCATGATATCTTATTGTTTTATCTTGTGAAATTAAATTTAATAGCTGGTTTCACAAGACATAAAGAGACACCAGTTCTGAAATGAGAAATTTAATTAGACCATTTGACAGTATTTCACAAAACTCACGCCAGCATCAGCCTTTTCATTTTTCTCCTTATGCATAGCTGGAGAAATACCTGTATTTTTCTTTCAGCAGTCTTTGTCCTGTGAGACTTGTGCTTAGTTTTAAGTTTAGACTATGAGCTGTTTTGCATCCTCTCTCTTTTTGCATACAACAAAAGAAAGCATTTTATAGAAGGGTACAGCAGTGGGTCTCCCTAAGTAAAAGGTTTTATCACTACAGAAACTAGGATAGCACCTCATAATTATTTACTCCAATACTACTTGTTTACAAAAATAACACTACATGTGTGGTGAGGTCTTTAAATTTAATGCCCTTTGGCTTTTTCCATTCTTCTCGTGTTTGTCTTTCCTCTTCTCTTCAGAATTCTCTCTGGTTACAGATTAATTGCAGTTTCTTTTACCAGCTTTCAACTACCAAGCCATAAAGTCCAGGCCACTGTTTCATGTCTGCAAGATACACTGTTCAAAGTTACAAGCAGTACACATGGCTGCAGTGTGTTCATACAGAAGCAGTTACACTGCTCTTTACTGTGGTTCCTGTGCTGTGGGAAAAAAAAAAAAAACAACCAAACAAACAAAAAAAAAAACCCAAAAACCCCCATGTTTTTTCACCCCAGGGCAGTGGGGTGAGCGGTCCTTAGAACTGTGGGATGGTGCTCCCACCTGATCGCACCCCATCCCTGGAGGTGTTCAAGGCCAGGTTGGATGGGGCCCTGGACAACCTTGTCTAGATCAAGGCCTGGAGGTTGGTGGCCCTGCCTGTGGCAATGGGGTTGGAACTATATGATCCTTGGGGTCCCTTCCAACCCAGACCAATCTGTGTGAATCTGTTTGTGGAATTGAAAGCTCAGCCCTTGAAAGAGGTTTGGAAAGCACAACCAGGACATCTAGGAGACACAGATAATGATTTCTTTGTCTCTGTTTTCAAGATCTATAATCTGCCTTAACACTTGTTAAGGGAAAAAATAAATCTTCACCCGCATTACCAGCTACAGTCACTTCTAAAGCCTTCAGCAGGCAAATTCCTACTGCCCAATATCTTGTGAAGCTGCTAATGTTTGGGATTGCCTTGGTGTTTTAATTACGACTGTTATTTAACATTCACACTGCACCTGTGTAGAGTCCAAGCAAATTGATGCACACAAATTCTGGGGACTATTATAAATTAATCTTCTTAAACTTATGTGCAAAGTGAGCCATTAATAACTCCTATTGCTGGCTTTAATATTTAGTACATTTCCAATTTCTCATTCCCCTGAATCTTGAAAGAGATGGTGTTCCTTCAGTTAACATAGATTACTGGGAAATTTCAGTATCTGAGATCTCATCCTCTGCTAATATCATCTGGTACTTTATCTAACTCAGAAAGAACACAGCAGTGATTTCATTTACACAACCTAATTATTGCAGTTTTTCTCTGGCAGTTATTAGAGTGTTATTGCTAAATTTATCGATACACCTGCTTGGTTGTTTTGCAGTAGAATTTCTGCTTGCACAAACTTAAGTATTGTGTATTTGTATATTACTCCACTATTACTACCCCCCACTTTTATGAACTACAAAATAAATTTCAGGTTAAGCTAAAAAACTTGTGAAGAACACACTAAAAAAAAAAAACCAAATAGAATTATATTTTTCAAAATCTGTGCCTAGAATTTGTGTATTTAGGAATTTTGAAGATTTTTATCAATGAACATGGAAGTCTAAATGATTTCTAGAAAGGCTTAACTTCTACCTGAGCTTAGAGAAAAATAAACAGATGTTGCAATTTTTAAATTGATGGGTGTTAAGCACTTTTCATCTTGAACATGTTTAGAGTTTAGGAAAGCTGAAAATCACTTCTGAAACTTACCTGGCAAATTAAAATTTTCCTATAGATATAGCATGTAGGCTGCCAGAGACTATATGTAATAATATATCATAATATAGTAGAATGGAACATATATTAGATCATTATATTGCATTATTTTATATATTATACTATATGCATTATGTAATACTTGGTTCAGTCGCAGCACTGCCTTTGAAAATTCCTCAAAGTTGTTAGTTAGGTACCAGGATCATCTACATCTAAGGACTAGGTTGGCACAGGAGCTAAAGCTAAAAAGTGGTAGGGCCAAAGCAAAGCACAGTCCCTGAAGGGACTCATCAAACCTGCGCTAAACCGCACCAGGCATACATTCACCCGTCTACTGTCATTCATAGGTTTGGACCTTTGATCAAACTTTTGATTGAAGTAAAATGTTAATTTCCTGGAACTATCTTAATAATAATAACAATAACAATAATAATAATAATAGTTTGGGGGTTTGGTTTGTTTTTTTTTCTTTTTCTCACAACTTCTGTTTCTCAAGAGTGTCCTTGGTTCAGCACTTTGTCGCCATTTAGTTTAATACAACTGTTTTATCATGAGATTCTTTTCTTGTATCAGCATAAATGTTTTGGTTTAGATGTTTGTATGTTCTTGGAGCCAATACTGTGCAGATTGCACATATTTGCTACATTTTTGTTTTGTTTTTTTTTCAGGTAATATCAAAATTATCAAACAAGTCTACGTTATCTCAGGTATGTTAGTCACATTTCAAGTATGACAAGCTTGACTTTGAAACACGTACAGAGTTACAGTCAGATCAAGGCTGGAAAACCTCTACCTGATTTCTGTGGTTTCAGAATGAGACTTTAAATAACATCCTGCAGATAGTTCTGACACTGTCCATTTTGTAACAGCTTATGACTTTTCTTCCAGCTGCTGGATTTGGATGTTCTGCTGTAGCACCTGCATTTTAAATACATGGTTACCCAAGCCAAGGTTCTCAATGTGGGTAGTGCTCATTCCCTGTAGAGTATAGGCTGCATCAATGCCAAGCCCTCTACAGTTTGATTGTGATGACAGCCTTCAGATGACTGTTATGGTTAACAAAGCTATTAAATTTTACATAGTCAGGCCTTTTGCCACTGTTTTGAGTTCTTACCTTTTCATACATCTCAGAAAGGACCTAGTTCGATAAGAATCTCAATGTATACTAAGAGAAAATCATTCACTCAAGGGAACTGTGCTGTAGCACACAGCAAAATTAAACCCCTGTAAAACATAAAGACAGATCCTAATGGGGGCTTAGAGCATTTGGATAAATTCTTCGACTCTGCATTTCCACCCAGCCAGTCTTACTTGGCCGGAACATTGGAAATTTGATAATACAAGTTCATCTGAGGTTTTCTATCTAAAGTTACCAGTCCCTTAATCAAGGTTGATTAAGATCAGTAGCCTTAAAAAACGTGAATAGCAACCTTTTTCTGAAACCATGACATTGCGTTTGGCTGTATGGTTGTGTCACTCAGATGCATGGAGTTTGTTAATTTGACCTGGAACCTGTTTCTGACTTAGTCTATTCACCTACTATTGATGCTTTAAATTGTACTGTGGGAATAAATGGAAGTAGCTTTCAGTTTTGGCCTGATCCTGACATGAGCTCCATGTTGGCATATCTCATCACTCATGACCAGTATGTTTTGTTACCATGAAACAATAACAAATAACAAACAAAATTCATTGCTGTCTTGCACGGTGCTTCAATTAGTACATAAGGCACAGAACCCAGGTCACTGTTGCCTTTACATTTGCTTGGTTCCAGGGTCAGGCATTCAAATTACCTTTTTTTTTTTTCCCTTCAAAACAGATGTAGTTCTGCTTTTCGATGACTGAGTTCTCAAGTTGACACTGTCACACCACTGCTCCATTAACATGACTTTGTATGAACCGAAAAATATGCCTGTTATACCATGAGTGTTTTCAGTTATAACTGCTAAGAAGGGTATAGAGGAAATTCAGGCTTGAGCTGAACTGGTGTAAATGTTTTCAATACATTATCATAGGATCATACCAGAGAATGCTCTTGTTTGGAAAGGACCTTAAAGATTATGTAGTTCCAGTCCCCCCGCCAAGGGCAGGGGCACCCTCCACTAGCCCAGGTTGTCCAGGGCCCCATCCAACCTGGCCTTGAACATTGCCAGGGAGGGCGCAGCCACAGCTTCTTTGAGCAACCCATGCACCTCACTGTGGTCACCACCACTCACATAAATGTTTCCATATGAAAATGTTTAATTGTATAAATTACTAGCTTCAGTTCTTCCCTTGGTCCAGCAGGAGTCTGACAGTATAGCATTCAAGAGAAATAATGCCTCCATAAGCCAAGATTTATTCACTTAAGTTTACATATGGCGCACAGCTTGTAAGAACTAGTCACTTAGTATCTCTTGGTAACAAAACATATTGCAGTGAGTTCACTGGCTGTGTTGCCAGTGACCTTTTTTAATTTGTTTGTATTTTTTTCATGTATGCAGATTTAGATATAGTTGAAGAGAGAAGCTATAGAAGAGTTTAAAAAAAGCTGTCTCTAATGAGAAATGAAAGCTGTGCTAGATCTGGGTGTGCTCCAGAATGAACACCAGAAGAAATTGTATTTATGCAACAACAGGCTCTGAATTTTATGTTAGTATGTATCTAATATTTTAGACAGAACTCAAGGGAAACGGAAATATAAAGAAGAGACTTCCCTCAATTGTGGAAGATGAAGATGAGGAGGAGGAAGGAGAGGAAGAAAGCAGCACCCTTTCACCAATCCATACTAGAAGCACAAATTGCTCTCAGCAGAAGAAGGCCGGAAGCAATAAAAGCCACCTTGGGAGAAACTTGAAGCAGTTGGCCTCAGGAACAGTCCCCTTTCATTCACCCATTCGTGCTTGTAGTTCAAATCCCTCAAGGACCAAACATGAAACAGAGATTCATTACTATTCCAGGAGGAAGGATAAAAACCTTAAGTTACACCTTTCAGCACTGACCACCAATGGTCCACCTGACCTGAGCCCAAGGTAATAGTTACGAATTATTTTCTTCTCTATCATGTAACTCCTCTTAAAAATGTTGTGATTTCAACACTATAAGTTATTTATTTTCTTTTAATAGTTGATTTTTTTTTTCATTCCACTGTTCTCACTGAGATAGAAAGTTATTTTTCTTTCTCCTAGCTGGTGTAGTGCTGTTTCTTAGACTTAGTATGAGAATAATGTTGTTAACACACTGATGGGTTTAGTTATTGTTCTCTAGTTGTAGCAGTGACATGAAGTCAATGACTTTTCATCTTCCCATGCTCTGCCAGGTGCACAAGAAGCTTGGAGACCAGAGCCAGAACAGCTGATCCAGATTGGCCAAAGGGCTATTTCCTACCATGCTCCATACATAACTGGGGAAGCTAGCTGGTAGGCAGGATAGCTGCTCAGAAACAGACTGGGCATTTCGGGGTTGGCTTTTTTTTTTTTTGTTTCTTCATGTGGCGAGCATCACTTTATGCATATTTTATATGCATTTATCATCATCATCATCATATCCCTATGTTATCCTATTTAACTGTCTTTACCCACAAGGTTGTGGTTTTTCCCCTCTGCCCTTCAACCCCTTGGGGGGCGGTGGGAAAGGTGAGCGAACAGCTGCATGGTGCTTAGTTACTGACTGGGTTTAAACCACAACACCCTCAAAGAAGGAAAAGTCTTGTTGGAGCTGTTACACGCTATGCAGACTTCAGGACTTCGTTGCCAAATAAAGTGTTTCTACATGTAAAAAGTGAAAGTATTGAGCAAGTACAAAAAAATTACTATTATTTGAAGAGTCTGGCTTTATGGTATCACTTTGTCCATCTATAATAATATGCATTCCCAGATTAGCACTGCAAAACATTCTAAGTCCATCAGAGTGAGCAATTTAGAAAGCAAGTAGATGATAATACAGCAGAGCTGTGCAAATACTAAAATTACGGAAATAGAGGACTGTAATGGAAAACTATTGCCTAGCAATTTTAGAAAATATTTTGGGTTTTTTACATTAGAGAAAGAGAACTTAATAATATGGGTTATCTAGAGACTATGGAGTTGAGAAAATCTGGTTTACTGTGCCTTCTGACATAAACATGAGTCATGTAATAGTTTATTGTGGTATTATTAGTTTATAATTTTTTTTTGATTGTAAGGCAATTTAAATATCTTTTTTCTAAATTGCCGCAACATAGTAATTAACCATTAACCAAGAGTTTTGGGATAAATTCTTTACAGAAATCACTAACACTTTTTCACATACAAGGGGCTGCAGCAGTTGATCTTCCAGCTCATGGTTTAGTTTCTATAATTTCAAGCATTCTATGGCTTCAAAAACTTTTAATTATTTTATTTACATGCTCAGTATCTTTTGTTAACTAGAGAAGGAGTGGTAGTTTCAGTAATGTGCCATTGCAAACATGAAATATCCACAGTCTTACCAGTATTTGTTCAGCTCTGTCAAGGCACCGCTCTGAATCTTTCTCTCTCATCATATATTTGATTGGTACAGTTACATTTTAAATAAAAGCAGGACAGAAACCTATTTTAGTTTTATCAAGAAAGGGGAAGATAATGTATGTGAAACAGGTTCTACACTATTAAAAATGAAGTGCATTGTAGATATTTTGTCATTTCTTTCATAGATCTTTCATGAATTTGGTTCAGATCAGCTGTGAGTAAAAGGTCATTATAATTTGCATAGCAAGTATTAATTCAGGGAGAAACTACCTCACACATTTTCTGCTGAAATGTAATCTTGCTCGTTATTGTTCTGAACGTATGCAGCCAGATATTGGTACATACGGCTGCAAAAGCAAATGCAAAACAAGCATTGTCACATATATTATTATTTCCTATTTCCATTCATAGTTTTGTAACTGCAGAATAATCCTGTTAATAGGCTGGAAAATTGGTCCAAGACATATGTATTTTTCAGACTTTGTTTTCCAGCCAAACCACTTTCATATTGTTTCCCAGAAGGAGTTTATATTATTAGAACATTTAAACCGATGAGCTAAAACCATTTTGAAAAGAACTTTAAATGTTTCTTAGTAGGTATTAAAGAGAAAATAACCCCTTAATTAAGCTCCTCACTTCTGTTTGCTGATGGAAAGCAGTACAAGGGTAGTCAAAACTCTTGTCGAAATGTTGGTCGATGCAGTTTTGAGGTGTATAAGCATACATAGTCAAGAGAATATACTTTGTCTTTTTAAGGAATTTGTTTTACTATGGGTCCCTAGAGTATACTGACCAGAAGTCTTCATGGGTTCTCCATGTTCTTTACTAGCACACCCCAGTGAAGGTAAAAAAGCACAGCGAGTGGGTAAAATATTTAAATAGTCCTTGGTGCAAAGAATAGTATTCAACATCCTAATTTCTAGGATAAAGTCATCGTCTTCCCAATCAGCTTTCTGGGTACTGCCTGTAAAGTAGAAGAACATCAAAAGGAAGAAACTGCAAATGATAATAAAGGCAGTCCTGGAAGGAGGCACTTATGCATTGGAATACACATACACACATGGTCGAGTGCACTCTGGCCTTGATCATCTAGGTAGAAATAATCATTTGTTGATCTTTTCTGACTTTCTGGCTTTTAGAAGTGGAGGTGTCTGTATTCAGGAGAAAATTTAGGGCTGCTGTACAATAACTAATTCATAAAAGGGTGAGACTTGCTGATTACTTTTGTCCTCTGATGTTCTCAACTCACTAGACTATGTCACTCCCCAGCCAGTTCCTTTTATATGAATAAGTATCTTGCCCATTACATATTTCCCACACAGACCTGCTCTTTTCGATCTCCAGAACTAGCTGGTTTTGCTATTATGGTTTCCTTTGAGTCTGAACCTTTAAACACTCTAAAGAATATAGCATCTATACATTCCAAGCCATGTCTGAGTAGCTCTTACCCTGTGTGCTTTAAAAGCAGTTAAAATGTTAGCATTTTATATAATTAGAAATCTTTACAAAAGGGATACTGGCATTTAAAATTTGCTTTTTGAAGCAGTGAGGCCAGATGATATTAAATAGGTTCTATAGTAAATTTCAAACAAATTAGTCATTTGGGTTTTCAGCTGCAGATAAAAGTATAGGCCAGAGCAGCTCAAGCAACACCCTTGAGCCTCATTTCCTTCCGGAAGCTAGTTAAGATTAGAGTGACATCCAGTAATGTCTAACTGGCATCATGAACACTCAGACATGGCACAGAGCCCTAAACCCACATGAAGAGACATGAAAGACAAGAATGTATGGTATGTGCACAAAGCTTTAGGATACATGGGTCTTTCAAGCCAAACACATCACAGATATTTCCATATTCTTCCTTTCTCCAAACATTTCCAGTCAAGAGGTTTGCTTGAGAATATCCTTTTTTAGATGAAAAGTCTCATTTCCGTCATCACAAAATTATCAGTTATCACCATCAACTGAGAGACCTAAAACTATCTGCTTTAGCTCTTTAAGATTAGTATTTAAATCACATGCTTACTGTAAGATAAATTATGAACCTTGTGCCTGGACAAAACAAGAAATTGATGTTAAACATCTATATAATTGTAGTTTTCTCAGTCACTTTCATAGACTTTAAAACAGTTCTCTCTATTGCACAATTTATTTTAAATGAGAACAAAAACATTCATAATTATATAAATTTTAATAATGTGCATAGGTTTCTCCATCTGATACCAGTTTCTACTCTTTATATACAGCATCTGACTATTGCATAAAACACTTAAGTTCTTTTAAAAGTTTTAACACTGCAAACTGAAGTTCAGCTTAAATGCATGAGTAGAAATAACTGTCAAAAATGCCTTTTCTGGTAGCTAGATCCAATATTAATACTAATGTAACTGCAACGCTGCAGACTGGTCTGCACATCTTCCTATACCAAATTGGGAAACAAGATGGTTGTGTCTGAGCAAGTTAGTTTTAACTGAACTTGAGAATAGTTATTTGCATGGCAACAACACTTTGGACTTTACAGAGATGCTTTCATAAATTCTTCATGTTTAGGCTTAGGCTGTGCCTAAGTTAGCCTAGTGTAGAAGCCTGACTCTTACATACAGGGAGATTTAAATTCCACAAGAGCACAGTCAAGTATCTTGCTGTAGAAGAAAGAATGGTGATGGATTACTTCAGATACAAAAAGCAAAATATATACAATACAGGTTTTTTGGGGAGCCAGAATATCATGTGTTTTGAAAGTTCAGTTACTTATCTCTGGCCTTGCATTAATTACTCTAACGACAAGTTTAATCTTTACTGACTTGAGAAGTTATATCAGTATAAGAGTTTTTACTTTTCTCTAAACTTGATTCTGTGCAAAATTTACCATTGCTTAAAAATGTGCCCTTTAGGAGTAACTTTGACAACATAACTATGAATGCGATGCTTTTGAAGCTGTATGTGAAACTGCTTCTTCACTCCAATTTTTCTCGACAGAATTGTTGATGGTATTGAAGATGGAAACCATAATGAGGAAAGTCAAACCTTTGACTTCAGCTCTGATCAGCTCAGGCAGGAATCTAGGTTATCTCCTACAATTGGAGGTGAGTTTTGCTGGGGGAAAATCACTCTTTAGATAAAATATATCTGCTTTCCTCCCTCCACCCCCCTTGGTTTCTTTGATTCTTCGAAGTGGTGTAAATGTATTTAACTAGTATCTGTAATTTCAGTACCATTTCAGTACCACAACTGGTACTATTGAAAATGTCCTGAAGGACTTTTGTTGCTTCCCTGCTAACAGGCAGTGATGATAAAAGAGCTTACAAAAATTACTGTATTTGCATGCATTATGTTTTACCAGTGTTACTCTAGGCTCAGGTAGGAGCCTTGGGCATGGAAAATACCGAAGACAAGAACAAAATTGAACACAAGAACATTACAATACAAAATAAAAAATTAATAAAGAACCATATAAAAACTCAGCTCTCAATTGTTAAATAGATTAGCAGTATGGAAGTACTTGGATTATTAGAAGGAAAAGAGTGAAAACCTTGAATAGTAAGAGATTTTAGGAAGACTTAAATGACCTACACTCTGAGAAGGTAGATAAAGATAGATAAAATAGCAACACAGAGGAGTAGAGCACATAAACATGGGAAAAAAAAAAAAAAAAAAAGAAAGAAACAGAGAGGCAGACCAGTGGGCTGATTCTGAAATGACGCAACTAGCACAGCTTGGACTCTTTCCAACACCCCCTCTTTTAAGAGCTAACAGCCCTCACATAGTTATATGCCTTTTACATGAAGGATATTAGGACATATTGTGTTCCTCATCAAGCCAAGCAGTAAAATAATGACAGAAGTCTAAATAAATATATATTTTTAAAAGCAGTTGATATATAACACAGTTGGCACCAGCGTTATCATTTTCAGTCCTTTCTGTTTCAGACTGAAGAGAGCAGTACAAACTTTACATGTCACAATTTTCTTACACATTATACACTGAACATTAAACGTGATTTTCCTTCAAATTAGGCTTAAATTTAAAACATTGGATAAATGCAAGAATGGCACTATTTCTAAGTTGTTATATTTTTCTCACTTACATGCATTTGAATTTTTTTCAGAGGCTGAAATTGGTGCTGCTGTTCTTGTTATCAAAGCAGAAGAGACCAAACAGCAGATCAGCCGGCTTAATAATGAGGTAACAAGCTTTGTGAAGGTTGAAGTGTATTAACAATGATTCAATGAATGCAGGAGAAAATTCAAAAAAATGTGGGAATATGAGAAATGTGTGATAAACAGGTTGATAAAACTGAATGGAATTCCTACATTTAGGGCAGTTTGTGGTTGTTGACTCTCCCGTTTTAATTTTCTACATGGAAGTGATATAAAAGTTTGTCACACACTAGAGCTAAAACCAAAGAGAGGTTAACAGAGTATATTTAATTTTTAGGATTTACCCTCTTCTGAATGTGCTCTATTTATCTCTCTCATTCTTTTCCCAAGGCTTTTCTTTCAAATTTTCTTATTTAGGTGAATGCTATGCTTTTGGAGAACTACCTTGCAAGAAATGCAAATCCAGTCATGTTCAAATTCACATCAAAAGTTTCAAATCACTTTACCTGTGCCTGTTTAGCATGAAACAGAAAGAAGTTCATCCATTGCTGCTCAAGCAATATAACCTGAGGAATGCAGAGCCAATATTGTTCAGAGGTGCTTTATATTCTTACTATGTAAAAATGTCAAAGCTGTAATTGACTATCAATCTGACACTAAAGAGGAGATGTTTTCTGGCTGAACTGTTTCATATATCCAGCCACAGACATACTTTGGCTAACAAGATGAAAGTATCAGACAAACTTCACAATTATACTGCAAGACTAAAATACGTTCCTGGCATACTCTGCCTTTCGCTATGAAGATATTAGAGACAATTTCTTAGGATTCCACATGAGGAAATATCTAACTAAGTCCAACTATACAGTTTCACTTCTTTTTTTTTTTTTTCCTGATCTCTTTGGATAACAGAAATATCAAGTTTTAAGTTTTTTTTCTCTCTACATTGCATACACTTAATCCAGTTGTTCCTCATTTCTATGTATGAAGTATAGGTTTTGTAAACCTTATTCATTCTGGGTCAAGTTAACTTGCTCAGATAATTTAAATGTCTTAGGCTAAGAGTGCATGCATGGTTAGTTAGTCACTATGAATGTATCAACTCATTTGTATGTCAAACTAGAGTTCAGATAAAATTCTCATGTCCCATTGACTAGTTTTTATAAGACTCGGACAAAGAACTCAAAAATATCTCCAAGATGTTAACTGACAGCACTATTATGATAGAAAATTATATTTCCTATGTAATACTTCTGCAACAGACAAGTCATTCTGATTCATCCCTTTTGACTTTGAAGAAGACAGGGTTGTTTAAAATACAGAGAAGTATTACGTGGTATCTGCAAGTGGCAATTGAAAAATACATCATGGTGGCAGATGTGCTAATGCAGACATCTTGTGGATAAACAAAACATTTCAATTACAGTAGTTATGGGCTTGTCACTGCTTTTCTAGTGAAAAGCAATAAATAAATCTTAGAGCAGGGTGATATGTTAAACAAAAGAATGAAAAAAAACAAAAAACGTCATTATGAAGGTAATTTCCCTCCATGCACAATCCTCATTTTCCCCTGCTAACATTAACTGAACAAAGAGTAATGGAACATGCTTGTTTAGAGTAATATAAAAAAATGGAAATATAACCATACACAGGAAAACACAGAAGATTTCACACAGGGAAGCAGAATCCAGAAATAAACATTTCACTGTTCTGGATATAGTTCACTTTTACTTCAAAATTGAGGAGGGGGGATCAGGAATCAGTCCTTTTTTCCACATAGTACAGTACCTGTGAGACTTCACTTGAAATAAGAGCAGTTTATCTCCTAAAGAATTCTGCCATCTCTCCTGTGACAGAGACAAATTTGAACCATCAATGCTTGATTAAAAAAGTCAACCAGTAAGTATTCAGACAAAAAAAACCCCCAAAAAAAAACCAAAAAAAAAACCGTCGTTACCAGCAGGTCCTTCTTTTCTTTACACAGGGAAGTGACAGAAATGGGTTCATCTATGGTCTCAGTCTGTTGAGCAGGTCCTGTAAGTAAGAGAAGAGAACCTCTGGAGATTTAGAAAGAGTACCATCAAATTCTGGAGTCTTGCTAGCTAGGTGTGTGAGATAGCATTTATTTTCATATTGCTTAACTGACTGGGCATGCACCAACACAGAGTGCTAAGCACTAAACTTGTAAGCCAAACAAGGTTTTGGTAGGTTTAGATGTTTTTGGCAATACCTGAATTGATTTACTTCTAACCTGGTTCGTGATAAAATAACATTAATAGTAATTCACCCAGAAGATACAGAAACACAATAATGTTGAAAAACTTCTGAAAATAGTTGTACTTAATGTTTAGTCACTGCAGAGGATGATATCTTTCCTTGACTACAGAACCTCAGAGAACTCACAGAAGATAACAGAACTACATGAATGATTATAGAAAACACTACACACTGGAAAACACCAGCTTTCCTCTAGGAAATTTAGGGATTATTTATATTCAACTTGGCAGTAACTCTAAGATTAATATACTCCATGCTGTAGAGAGTACATTACACAGAGCATATATCTACAACACTGTAGATGTGTTTAAGATGGAGATTGTTGTTGACCCCTTGCAGTACTTGGAAAGAGTGTTCTCTAGTTTCCAATTTCATATTCTAAGTTCCCTGGCAAAGTAAAGAGTGTTCTGCATTCTGTCCAAACAGCAGTCTTAAACACAGAAACAGATTTATACATAAGGGTTCTCAATTCAATGTGACAATGAATGGACATACAATATGGACAAATACTGGACTGGGACATAAAAAAAAAAAAAACCAACAAAAAAGTACAATCCTAAACTGGTGTATATTTAGATATCATAGGTAATATTCTGGGCTCAAATCCCAGAGACGGATGGGTAGACTCCAAGTTCTCCCATGGATGAAAATTTACAGTAAAAAACTATAAGGCCAAACATGCCCCATCTGGAGTTTCTTAACTGAAATTACTGACCCGGTACTTTCCCAAACGAGTCTTGCTGGAATATGGTACCTGTTCCTTGGGGGTTTCTGTTGGTATATTAAGTACTGAACAACACTTGAAGATGCAGTGCTTTCATCATTCTGCCACTCAATGACCATTAAAGGAAGATTATGGCTGATGCTGCACCACACTGCTAGCAGGAGTTAAAATAACAGCAGTTAGAAACAAACTTCTCTATTAAGACACGCAGCCTCCTCCTGAAAAAGAAAATATAAGAAAACAGTTCACAAATAGTTAACAGCAGCAAACACTATCATTAATACATTTTCCAATGGAGATCAGAAGTCAATCATCAAATGCAAAAGTAACTGCTTTCATGAAAGGCAGTTGTGTTACAACGGTTCTCTAGTTGGATTAAAAGCATTTCAGTTGTTCACTGGGGGAACAAAGACGTGCATCTTCCCATTCAGACATTCAACATTCTGTTAGCAAGGCAAAGCAAGAGTTATCCCAGAGAGAAATCTACCAAATGAGCTATACCCAGCTTAGATATCCAGTGAAGCTCTTAGCGGTATTTTAGGCATATGACATTCACCACGTAATCCAAAGGAAAGCTCATTGACCTCAGAATGGGACTAAGAAAAGACAAAGCCTTGATTCCATGCCTCGAGATTTTGTTATGCACTAATTTTAAGACTAATGGATATGGACTTCCTCTAAGAAGGGTAAGCTCCAAAGTCAGCACTTTGGCAATGTGAGAGAAACTTAAACACAGTCCACATTCCTACTGTGTGGCTTCATGGGTTGGCTGCTCAGCTGGTGACCCAGCTTCTTCATTCCCTTACCCAAACGCACTTTGCATTTTGAGCCTGACTAAGATCCAAGCTGATAAAAGGGAATTCCACTCTGATTCAGTATTGCAAGGTGGAGTGCAATATGGCTAATTAATCTACTACCTTATTTGCCTGTTCCAATTAGTCTAATAATCACTGAATATTAAGGCATGACCAGGTCAGTATGTTCAGTATGTGGCAGACAAGAGAGTTAATTACAGGTTCTCAGTCCTGTAAAAATGCAAAAGTTTAAGCAATACTTTCAAGATTAAGTGACAAAAAACCCAACAGCATGGAATATTTTCTGAGCTGGGGAAAGCTTGATTCAAAGACCTGCTCCAAATCAAGCAGAGAGATAATTTAGGTCTTCACCCTTAGAAGTGAGCTTCCAAGTGAGATCTGTACACCCAACTGATCAGATTAGGATATCTAAACATGTAGCATTTTTTCAGAGGTGCCCTTTACCTGCTGAAATCACATGTAAAGAGCCCAGGAGTAAAAACAGAAAAATGACTAAGGAGATTTTATGAGATATAAAGCTGGCCATAGATCTAGATTAAATCACTTGCCTTTCACTGTCCCATTGTCTATATCCTTAAAGGCTTTTAGCTATCATTTGGATGCAAGTGTACGATAAGAGCATGGAAATATTTCAACTTCGATTCCCATGCAAAACCCAAATCTGGATTATTTAAAACATAGACTAGTCAATAAATATGAATATACTCAAATTTTAGTAATATTTTTATCTCACGGTTTTGCAGAGTGCACATGTATATGTTCTCCATACAAATACACAGGTAGATAATTTCATGTTGTGATTTACAGGACATCCAGACCATCCTAGGATCCTGCACTGTGCATGCAAACCCAGATATATTTGTTATGTCCCCTATTTTTGCCACATGCGACCCAACTCCAGTGCAGTATCCTTCAGCTGCATAATTTGAGGTCTGATTTCATACTTTACCACATCAGTAGACCCCAGTATTACAGTACTAAAACAGTATAATGAAAAGAGTACTCACATTTCTCCCATTCAACTGGAAAGTAAATAAACACGAGGAAATACAAATGGGATCAGGTTTTGTACTAGAAAATTGCCTTCTATTTAGCCACATATTAGAACACTTAGTTGAAATTAATCTATTTTTAATTTTAGGGTTTTTTAGATGCAAGTGCTTAAAATACTCTAAACATTTGGCACTTACTCAGAATAGACAAAATGCATTCACAGGGATATTTCACTTTCATCTAACATAAGGAACAATCCTAAATAAATGTTTATTTTTCCAGATCACCTAAATAAAATTTATAAATAGGTAATTTAAGAACATATTTCACATCCAGCTGCCAAAAAAAACCCAAAACAACCCCATTCTCTTCTCAGGACAGGAAAAAAGCATAGTTTTTTGTAAGCAAAATATATTCCTGAATTCCAAAAAAGTATGAATACAGGGGAAACAGTCATTTTATAATCAGTGCCAACAAAGAAAATCTGGTAAAGTTAATCAGGCCTTCAGTTTTACACAAGGGATGTACTGTTGAAGTTTAATTTGCAGCTTGAGAACCCATTTAAAGAACTCTCCTGACTTACAGTAATTATAAACATGTTCTTTTGTAACAAGTTCAGAACTGCATTATCACATGAAAGAAATTATTTTGCAACAAAGCTATCCAAATAATCCACTGTGGAAAATATCCTTTAGTCAAGAAAAATGTGGTAAAATGTGAACTGGTGACATTTATTGATGATGGAAATTAATTATACAAATTTATGATAAAAGTAAAGACATAAAACCTAGTATTATTTGTGCTAAAAAAAAAGTTTACTAAACTATAAGCATCAAGTAAATGGGTTTTTTGTCTACTGAGATTTGTAAAATTATATTTTCCTCTTATCACTGACATATTTCAAGAGCTCCTACTCTATTGTTCTCTCTCCATTCTTGTACTTTGATGACTCTAAAGCTCATTTTTTCTTTCTTTTAATGTTATCTTAATAGATATAAGCAGATTAAGGTAATAAAAACAGATGATACTCAAAATCTTATGTTAAATTAAGTTCTCTGTTAAACAGGATATATAGCATATATATATATATATGCTGCAGTATGTCTTTCATGCTTTTCCTCGGTGAAAAGGCACCCAACACAAATAAATTAATCAAGAGAGGAAGCAGTGTAAATGTCAAATGGGCACCAAAAGTTGGTTTTATATTTGAATAAAAATATTACTATCATGACAGATGATGATGATTATCCAGATAACTCTTTAAAAGGCATTTCAAAACATTCCTGTACTGAAGAGTTCTATTTTCCCAACATGTAAATCTCTGTTGGCATGCAAGTATACTGCTTTTTCTGTTGTGGTTATAAGATATTAAAAAAATATTATTGCCATTCTCCTCCTAAAACCAATTTACACTGGAAATACACTGTTCAAACAGATCTCAGCAAAATAATTCCCTCTCTCTGCCCCTCATATTTTCTAAAACCCTTCATTGGAAATGTTTTCTTTTGGATTGTCTTTAGTTATATCTTTTAAATCACTGACAAAGTACACAATCTCAGGGTGCATCAGGCTAAATAATTCCCATAGAAGAGAACTCACTTCCAGTCTCCAAAAAACCCCAAATGCTGTTGATATATCCTGGGAGCATGGTTAGTGCCTGCGGAGTGTGATTCAGCAAATCTCCACAGACACAATTTTTCAATAATACTCTGTGTAGGAAGAATATTATATTCCTGGCTCTGACATTTAACATTTATCTCCATTGAATTTCATGTTACTAATATTTAAAAGTGAACATTAATTCCATCTGGCTATTTAAAGTATATATTAAATAAAACCAGATCAGGATAGGCTGCTAAAATGATGGCTTGAAATATCCACAGATGACAACAAACCATTAGATCATAAACCATTCCAATCATGTATGAATTCGACTCATGGTGACTATGTCTCATTTGTGTTTGCTTTGTTGGTTTAGAAGATCATGCTGACAGTAACATCTGAGAAGTCTTCTAACAAGATATATATTACATCTACAGTTTCTTCTTATCTATTAAACTAGCTTTTGAGTTACAGAAGATAACTGTTTTGCCATGGTTTATTCTTGAGAAATTGATGTTGTCTGTTTTCGTTTAACAATTCTTTTAGGTCCTTATAGAATTTTTTTGCTTAATGTTTTTGTACAATATTATACATACAACCTCAGGCTTTCTTTTACAAGTATACATTAACAGCTTCTCTTTCCCAGTCACCTGGGATTTCCATGATTCCCCATTTGCTCTCAGTCAGTGGCTAGTCAGTCAGTGTTTGTCCTTGACACTTTTTGAAGCCCTTGAAGCAGTAAAACAAGAACTGGTTTTCTTATTACGCCATCATGCTGTCCTTATCCTATGCCAACCTTTCAGATTTCTGGATTTACTTCAGTGAAGCTGAATCATCTTATCATTGCACGAGTCCTATATATTTAATCTGGACTCAGATTAGCTGCATCGGATTTTTTTTTTGTTTGTTTTTCTTCAAGTAGTTTTATTCCTAAACTGCCATTAAATCAGAAATGTCTGTCACCATAATACCATTGGCCACATAAATGCTGATAAATGATCAATGAAAAAATCTGTCTCAGTTCTCATTTCTTTCATTCAACAACGCACTTCGTGGGAAACGGCATATCAACAGCGAGTTAATCTGAGCCTTGGAAGACAAATCATTCTGTCTGAAAGTCTCCTTGACTTTATGAAGCACCAGAATAGAAGAAGCAATGAAACAGCAAGGGAGGGAATAGAGGAACTCCATATGCAGCGTAAGCCAGGCAGCTTCCCCACATTGCCACATCTTTCATTTCTCAAGACAAAAATTTTCTTCTTCACTTCTTTGGGTATTCAGGAAGAGTCATGGTAGGGAGATGTCTGGCTGAAATTTAAATTGCAAAAGGGAGTAAAACAGAAAGAGAAAAAAAATACATATATATTTGGCTTCTAATCAGGAAAAAAAAAAAGGCAGTTTATTCCAGATTTATCCAGGAACAGTGATAGATCAGCATTCTAGTAGAAAATTTAACATAATAAAAAAATAAATGCTAGCATATATAATGGAAAAACAAAGAAACCTGTTTAGCCAATATGATTCAAACTAAGCAATAATCACCATCATTGTCTTACATTATATAGAGCTTTTCATCACTTTTACAGAAAGGTTTAATTACAATTTACATTTCCACTTAACTACGCGGAACAAAGTATTCAATTCTATAATAATTTAATACTGGTAGTAAAGAAAAGCAATTTCAAAATGCAGAATACAACTACTAACATTTATATCGGTCAGGGCATCAAAAAGTGTTATTATTGAAGTCCTTATGTTTAAAAATACCTCATTTTTTAACCTCTGCTTTGGAAGATGTTCTTTCCTTTCAACAGAGTCTGCTAAAAAAGTGGCACATTGCCTTTAACCAGCCTGAAAAAGCATCTCTTACAAACTCAAGCTAAATCTGTATAAAACCCAGTTTCTGTAACAGGAAATGTTGCAGTATCTTTTTCAGGTCCTAGAAACTGTTAAGGCAGCATTTCAAGTATATTTGGGATCTCACAGATCGTTTTAAAGCTGTCTGCATGGCACAGCAGGAGCCATTTGTACAACTAGCTCTATTGCCTAGCAATAATCACTGAACTCCGGAACAGAGAACAGCCGTAGCAACACGCACGGCATCAGTCCTTTTGCTCAGGAGGAAGCTGTACTGCATTCAGGTTCTGTAAAACAGACATAAAAATTCTTGTGCTTTTAATATCTTTTCTCCTGAGCATTCTGAAGCACCGTGAAACTGATAACATATCTGATAAAATTGTTCTGTTACAACTGCTTATTTGCATCTGCTCAAAAATCTCCGTGGGTTCTATAAAGGATAGCATAGAAAGTGTAGTACTGGTAGTAACACTACTATGCAAGTATATAATTATGTTATATAACAACAACATATATTATATAGGAAAGATAAATGAATATAATATAAAAAAAATGGAAATGGTGAGTGGGTTACTTTTATGTTTAGTTAGGCATTACATTTCTTCAAATATTTATATACTCATTAATATATATATATAAGATGTTACATAATATATATTATATGTCTTATAATGCAATATATAATTAGGTATGGATAGGTAGATGGCAATTAATAGTAGAACAGATATTGCAGGTTTAATCCAATAAAATTAAGAGTTTATTAAATTCCAAAATATTTTTAAATGATCCAGAGAAATACATATTTGCTCTGCCTCTGTGTACAGCATTTTTGTCCCAAATATGTCTCACTAAATGGTGGTCAATATCTAAAGAAGTTTGCCATAACTACTTTAGATTTTAAACTATCGTACTGGAAACTCAAGGCATACATCAAAGACTGTTTTATCAGGCCAGTTCCTATGACAGTGAGAGAGAAAGCTTATGAATACACAGCACTCCAAGAGCTAGATGATTTATCTAAGTAGTATCCAGACACTAGTGCAAGTTGTAATTAACTAAAATTCAGATCTGCCACAAGTGCTGATGCTGGGATTGATTTTTGTTGTATTGTCTCAATGAACTGGCAAGAGAAACATGTTAAGAATAATTAAAAAGCTTTTGCAACATCAGAAATGGAAGAGGAAAAGATTGATCAAATTGAACAAGACATTTTAAAGTTGCAGATATTTTTACACAGCATCCTTAGTTTGGGAAAGGTGCATACTCACAAGGTTCATATCAATCTCCCTATCTGTACAACTGCAAAAAGTGCTAAAAACAGACACGAGTTTGGAAACTGGGCACAGAAAACAGTCACTTTATCTATTACTAGAGACCAGTGATGATCACAAAAAGAACTGATAATCATGAATCTAGGTAGTCATAAGTTTTGTCATTCTTTTTACCCAAGAAGCTTTTGGAGGTTTTGTAATGCCAGTTCCCAATGGAGCACAGTTCTTGCATGTTTGATTTGTCCAGAAATCTCAGTGTGCATCCTTATAGCCTGACAGTGCAAGAAGCTTCTCTGGATGCTCTGATCCCACAGGAAGCCTATTGACAAATCACTTTCCTAACATAATTTTATCCCTTACATTAACTGAAGTTCAAATGAGCTAGCAGGCATTCAAAGCTTAATCTCAGTCAGTGGAAGGAGAGGCCATGGTTATTTTCTATTTATCATGATGTAACTAGGTAACAATGTAGAAAGAAAGAGAGGTGGAGAGGGAGACACAGAGAGATGCTTTAATGATCCTCCCACTAAAGGCCTCCTCCCTTTAAGCTGTTTCCTTCTGAGAGCAGTGAGATCGTTACAAAACTATTAAACAATAAATTGGTTTAATTTCAGCTCTGAGAGAGGCAAATAGATCTACAGAGGCTGTATTGGAACTTTCTACTTTTCTTGTAACTTGGAATTTCTCTATATTTATCGTGCCAAACCTCACCATGAACTGTCATTTCAGCAGATCTCTTTGGAAATATCCTGTCTGAAAAAAAATGAAAACTGCATTTCAATTTCTGATTACATGAAAGTTAATCCGTGTAGGGCACCTAATCAGTGGTGCCTTTAGGTCAATGAAAGGGCCCTGAATTAGTCTTTTTTCTTTTTGATAAGTGAGTGAGTTATATTCTTCTGAAGATAAATGTGCAGCCACATCTTTTTTTTTTTTCTGACAGAGTATCTTCACTAACATCAGTATAAAGAAACTATTTTAATAGGAATTATAGTGGTTAATCTAAAATAGATTAGTTAGCTACCATGGAGACAAGTTCATTTCTGCCTCTTGATAGGTTAATTTCTCTTTATTAAGAGTAACTGACTGATTTTAACTTCCTAAATACTTTTCCTTAAAAAGGGAAAAGGAAAGACAAACACATTGGAAATGGTGAGTGGGTCACTTTTATGTTTAGTTAGGATTTTCATTTCCCAAAACGTCCTTAAAATGTCCTTACAAATGTCCCCTTTAAAGTTCATATACCAACTTACTTTAAAATACAAATTCAGAATTTGTCAATCTGATCCCCACCCAAACCAGCACTTTTGGAGAGATTAAAGATATTGTGTAACTCATATAATTAATTGCATGCTATCTTTGTTTCAGCATTTAAAAAAAAAAGATATAAAAGAAAATATAATTCTTCCTTTTGCACATACACCAGAGTAATCAATGCTACCGAATTATTTGTTATTAGCAATATTTTACAATCATAAACATAACTACACAGAAGCAAACTGTTTCCTTGGCTTTTGTATTGTTCAAATGTTTAGCAGGTTCTTTTAGTTTCCTCTTTCTCCTCTTTTGTATTATTATTAATAGACCATCAGATTTTCATGTAACTACTACTTGCATTCGACATCTTTAGGTATTTTGCTATGAAGGCAGCACTATATGTCACACATGTTTCTAAACAAGATTTGACTAGTCATAATTTTTATATTATTCATCAGTACAAAGTTTATAAAAAAGTTAACACATTGAAATATTTAATGTTTGATCAAGAAGATATTAATGTCATAATGCCAGTGGAAATCATCTCAGTTCTGGCCCTAAGGCCATTCTTTATATACAGATTATCATTTAAAATCAGATTAATTATGCCTACAGTGTTCCCATCATACATTTTTATTGAGTTGCTTTAATTATTTCAATATGCTACAGAAGTGTAACAAGTAGCTGTGGCAAGGGAGATGTTTCCCACACATCTATTAGTAGAGTGCATTTCTTTAAAGAAAAGACAGTCTCCAACAGGAAAAAGCTGATATTGTTAGAAGGGAAAAAGTTACGTAACGTGTGCTTCAGGCATGATTGCATAAATAAATATGGTGATCTTTTGTCCTGCCGTAACAGGTGACAACTTTAACTCAAGAAGTCTCACAATTAAGTAAGGATATGAAGAATGTAATGCACCTTCTGGAGAACCTGCTCACATCCCAGAAACCTCCAGGGTTTTGTGCTGTGCACAGCCTATCTCGAAGTCCCACCATGGAAAGTCTACAGTCTCGAATGGCTTGGACTACGCACCAAGCTTGCACGCACATGCAAGCCGGGAACTTTACTTGCACCAAAGCACAACTTTGCCGTGGCAACACGTTATGTGACATTTGGAATACAGATCTGTCCTCTGTAGGCAGCAGTCCCCAAAGAACTGAACCCAACCCACAAAATCCTATGGATGGTGAATTTTACTATACACCGGGCCTTCACAACTCCCCCTCCCAGTATCAGGTAATTCAGAAAGACAATTTGCAATTTATAAGATGCACTTCTCCCCGTTCAGACACTACCTTGACTCCTCTTCAGTCTATTTCAGCAACTCTTTCTTCTTCAGTATGCTCTTCATCAGAGACATCTTTGCACCTCGTGCTCCCCAGCAGATCTGAGGAAGGTAGCTTTAGCCAAGGAGCAATCAGCTCGTTAAGCCTTGAGAACCTGCCAGGATCATGGGACCTGGAAGGAACAGCTGGAGTAGTTTCTGCACAAACCCCCGATTTCCCGATAGACATTGCGACAAGCACAAGGGATGTTAAAGATAAAGATTACCAAGCCATAGACGTATAACGAGAGAGAGTGAAGTGGTACTCAAAGCATGTTCCACAGCTGACAGGCTTAAATTTAGAGAGTACTGCATGACTGATTTATTTGATCTTTTGTCTGGCGATTATGGAGACAGGCAAACATGAAAATTCACATTTATAGCAACTAAGAAAAGGTATTGCCAGTTCATACTATAGGGAAAAATATTTCTAGATTCTAGAAGCACGTTGAAAAGCATTTTGTATACAGATATAACTTACTGGTCTGTTTGGCAGACTTTTGTGATAGTCCAAAGACCCTGAGGGTCGGAGCAGCTGGAAGTCTAGGTCAAAAGAACTGTCATGGGTGGCTTTTGTTCATCGGAAGCAAAGGTTTTCCCTGAGTGTCTGACTGTTGTTCCCAAACAATATCTATGGCACTGTTTGATTCAGGTGATTGCGGGTCCTGCTGGTCTGTCAGTTCTGTGAAGGGACAATTATCGCTGCATGTAATCTAGACAATCAACCAAATAGAGCTGGTAGAGAGTGGTTAGTTGTTGCACGTCATTTGTCATGTAAATGAAACCTCTTAATTGATCTAAAAATACTATTTTTATATACTTGGTATGAAATGTGTACTTAAAATTATTTAAAATAATTTATAAGGTTAATAAGAGTTTGTTTTCATTTTGGCAAAAGCTTGCAGTTTTATCAAGAAATGCACTACCAACATGTATTAGATGAAATAATATTTATTGTTAAGATATTACGTAGTTTACAAATGGATTAACTTTTATGTGCATGCCATTTGCAATGAATGTATTCATGCTGGTGAAATACAAATAAATTAAGGTATTATTTTATTTAAAAAAATAAAACAGCTGGAATGTTGTACCCTACATTGTCAGCTATCACAACTTAAAAGTGAATTGCTATACCAATAACAGTACCCTTGGTTTGTGTCTTACCACTGATTAGATCAAGATAACATTTTACTACACTTTACTGTTTTGGGATTCTATATCTGGACGAGAAAATTAAGAGGGATGGAAACCATTGAGAAAATTGAGGAATATTAAAAGAGAAAATTAGAATTTTTTAGAATCAAAGAAATAAGTTTAAAGGAATTATTTATTTGATGAGATGTTACTTACATATGTAAAAACTAGACTTGACCTTTAGTGAAAAAAATTAATAAAAGGGGGGGAAATATTATAGATTTGGAAAATTATTTAATCCAGAATGTGATTTAATGCCCAAAGGAAATCTGAAGGGCTTCTTTTAGTATTGGTATTGCTACAATGCAACCAGAGCCACTGCTTTGCACTGCAATTTGATTTATATATTTAAAGATGGACAGTTTGGATCATATATGGAGGTTCTTTAGAAAGCTTTCTTAAAAACCTTTCTTAGGTTTATAACCCAAAAAAAAAAAATCTAAAATTGAGAAGGAATTAAGTTACATTTAATTATTAATGTAAATTGTAATTGTTACAAAATTAAAATTTTTACAGAGCACAGAATTATGCTTAAGAGCTTTTTTTTTTTTCCAAAAAAACCTCGAGGACCAAGTTCATTTTTAACATTTGGATGTACACAGGAACACAAATCCCAGCTTATTCAGTGTGTGTCTCCAACCTCATCCTTTCACATCCCTTTTCCCACTGGTACAAATTAAGGACAAAGTGTCATCTCTCATTCTGAGCTGCCTGAACTTTGTCAGTGTGTCTGTACATCAACATGAGTGTTTATACATAGAGCTTCTTACTTCCTCTCTACTCCAGTTTTTACCTAAAGGTTAAATAGAGAGATGCTCATTAAATAAGGCATATCCTGGAATTTCTTTTAAAAATAATAATAATCATAGCAAATACTAGTAAATACAGGTCTGTGGTATTTCTGTTAGTAACCTTGCTTCAGAATGGGGTTGGAGGAGGCTGCCCGCCCCCCACTTCCAGGTCAGACAGGCTGACAGAGCCCCAGTTGCCAGTGGCGAGGATCTGTGTGACACAGGGCAGCAGGAATGAGGTCATGGCAGAGTGGACAGAAGCTCGGTGAGATACAGCACTACCTCACCTGCACACTGCACAGGCATGACCCTCTTCTGTCCTCCTTACAAAGCGCAGAGGCTGGTTCCTTGGGATGCACAGGCACAGACAGACCAACTGTCAACAGATCCTGATCCTTCACAGACACCTTCTTCAGGCCACACACAGTAACCTGCCCTCAAATCACTGCATTAATGAAACACACAGGTTAATCTTAGATCACCATATCCCAACCACTGACCGGGGCTGCACAAACATACTACTTGTCTGACATGTTNCCCCCCCCATTAGGAAAGGAGGAGAGAATGTGAGCAAATTCATAGTTTGAGCTAAAAAAATAAATAGAACACACAGTAAAAAAAATAATTATAACAATACTAATAATTACAGAAACCAATTTATGTGCAGCATATTTTGTGTCCACACAAAATCAATGCTATATGAGACCACCCCGAACCCCAGCTGCTGCGAAAGCTCTCCCCAAACTTCCCAGCCTCTCAGTGCAGATGTGCAAGCAAAGCAAATCAAGGGATTCATTCACCACTTCCTATCAACAAGCAGGTATTGAGCCACTGTCCTGAAACTGATACTGCACAAAAACACAAGGGGC